>PVJC01053548.1:0-10774 GCA_004026665.1 Murina feae | reverse complement strand
TGAGAATTATAGAAAACCACATAAATGGTGAGAAATACCTTGTTCATGAATGGGAAATTAATGCTAAGATAGCAATTCTACCCCAAATTGATCTATAGATTCAAACAATGCCAATCAAACCCAGCAGGCTTTTTATAAATATACAAATTAACAAGCCAATTCTAAAATGCATATGGAAATGCAAACCACCTAGGATAGCAAAGGCAACTTTGAAAAATATCTTACAAATTTTGAGAGCTAATCCTATGTGATTTCAAGGCTTATAATCTCTAATCTAATAAAAGAGTAATATTAAAATTGACCGTTTCTATGGGACGCCCAAGCCACGCCCATCAGCCAATCAGAGTGGCTGTATGCAAATTAACTCAGCCAAGATGGAGGCCGGCAGAGCAACCATGGAGGCGGATGCAGTGCTGGCGGCAGGGTGAGCGGGCTTTGTGGGGCAGGTGACCAGCTGGGTTGTGTGGGGTGGGTGGGGCATGATGGGGGGTGGCAGGCCAGGCTGAGGGACGCCCCCAAGTGCACAATATATTGTGCACTGGGCTCCTAGTATAATAATAAAAGTGTAATATGCTAATTAGACCAGATTTCTTCCAGACTAAGCAGGGGCTGTGTGGGAAGCCTGGGTCCCAGGTACCTGCCAGCGACTGGCTGGAGGAAAGCCCAGGTCCTGGGTGAAGAAAAATTTCTTGACTGACAGCTGTCAGAGGGGAGGGAAAGTTGGAGGGCTGGGTGAAATAGGTAAAGGGATTAAGCAAACAAAACAAAACAAAACAAAACAAAAACTCCCCAAAAACCTCATGTACAAGGACAATAGTGTGCTGATAGCCAGAGGGAAAGGAGGGTGATGGTACGCAGAAAGGGTAAAGTGATGGAAGAAGACTTGACTTTGGGTGGTGAGCACACAATACAATATTATACTGATGACGTATTATATAGTTGTATACTTGAAACATATAATTTTATTAACTAATGTAAATCCAATAAATTCAATAAATATATATGTAAAAAAAGAAACGTCTGTGTAAGTGTTGAAAGGTGGAGGTGAAGCAGTACTCATTTTTTTATGCTGAGAAGGTCAGTCTAGGACCAGGCCGTGTGGCAACTCATGGAGTGGCAGCTAGACCAGCTTCGTGTGACAGTTTACCAGGAAAGGTGACAGCTTGTCCTGATAGTCATCTGCATCACTGAAGTTGGGGACAGTGAGAGAAAGATGAGGTTTGCCCTTGTGGGTTCCTAATTGTCCCTTCTCTGCCCCATTCTTCTTCTTTCCTTTCTGCTTGCCTTGCTGACTTCAGGTCCAACATGAGACACAGAGTCAACTGCCTTATGTAAAATGCTTACTAGTAGCTGCCGCAAATGCGTAGGGTTTGAGCCCCATAACCATCTGTCTATCAGTATAAAAGGCTAATAGGCTAAGGGTCTCTCTGCCTGTCAGATGGGCTGCTATGATGTGCACTGACCACCAGGGGCAGATGCTCAATGCAGGAGCTGCCGAGCTGCAGTGAAGTACCCTAAAACCAGAGAGGAGGGAGCCCAATTCCTCGTGGGGCTGGGCAATTCCACCTTAGGCCATGGGTTATGTTGTTGCCGGGGCACTGTCACCCTAAATCTGGTTTACTGCACTCTTGCATTTGCATTCCACACTCTGTACGACAGCAACTTTGCAGAGTGCCCTCTTGCACTCCAGGACCCCTCAGGGTTGTCAGAGAGCCGGTTTTGGCCTGATCCTCCCAGGCCAGGCTGATCCTCACCTGCCAGAGGGACTCTGCTCACTCCGCAGACACCGGGGAGGGACCGTGGGAGGTTGGCTCCAGAGCATGCCCTGCCTGTCTCACCCAGTCCTGCCCCACAACCAACTTCTAATTAATTCCTTTCAATGTGCATGAATCTGTGTACCTGTTACTAGTCCTATAATATTCATAGTGGTTTTGTGTTTGTGATCAACTCATAACGAATGCAGTTGCAAAGAGGCATTTCATAGACATTGGCAGGTGGATGCGATTATTAATTTGGATGATGAAGAAGCTAAGAATAAACTAAGAGAATTTTGAAAAATTAAGGTAGATGGGGGGGGGGGCGCGGGGACTAGATTTACTCTAGCAAATATCAAGTGTCTGTTCATTCTCTCTGGTCTGTTCCAGTGCTCCATTTTTTCTGATCTCTCTCTCTCTCTCTCTCTCTCTCTCTCTCTCTCTCTCTCTCCCCCCCCCCCCACTCCACCCTCTGTATTTCTGCCTATTTGCTCTCTCTGTGGTTTCCCACTGCATATATGTGAATATCAGAGAGAGCTTCCCATCCCACGCACCAATGGGAAAACCATAGGGAGCCCTGAGTATGAGCATAACCTGGATGGAAATGGAGGAATGTAATTGCAAAACAACTTCAGCATTATAGGATCTGAAATCCCAGCAGATGGTAGCCATTGAAATCTCATACATTTAAGTTGAATTTATTCCAGGCTTTCTTAAGCTTTCAATTCTATCAAAACCATTCTATGGAACAGATCATAGATTAGTGGGAGTTGGGACAAAGATGATGTAGAAGGCTAACACAGAGTTCTCCCAGGGGCCTGCGAAGTTATGGGAACCGTCTTTGGACCACTAAGCCAAGGCCTCAGCCACTCTCGGTTTCCAGCTCCTTGGGTCCAGTTTTTGTTGTTGAAAAGGTTTATGACTTTTGCCATGGAGGCACCTTCCGTATTGCAAGGTCTATAATTGGGTTTGGTTTCGGAAATGAAAAGAATCAACTGAACTGAGAAAGCTGTATCTTGGTGTTAGGGTGATTTCAATAAATTATAAATTGAAGTAGCCACACGGAGGGAGGCCACCAAGTCAGCCCAAGTTATGTGAAGAGTGGTTTAAAATATCAGTGCTCTCATCGTTCATATTACCATGCTGTATCTAAATGGAAATTTTACTCGACATAGCCATTTAACGGAGAATATCATGTCTAAGTTATTTCAAAAAGACTGTCTTCTCTATAACACTTTTATACTTTCAGTGTTTATAAGCATCTCTGTAACCCGAAATAGAGGCAAGCATTGTCACTCGCATGTAATGGATGAAACGTTGGTGCACAGACATTAATAGACTTTCACCTTGCAGGTCGATGGCTGAATTGTTCAGGGTCACGGGTCTCCCTCGGCCACTTATTGCACAGGGCAGCAGCATCCCGCGGTCAGTGAGCTAAAACTCTGGCGTTCTATAACTGAGGAAGGCAGTCTGTTGGTGACCTTGAGTGACTTTCCTGTTCTCCCTGAATGTTTGTTTCCTTGCTGGAAATCTAGACAACAGACCCATACTTCCGACTGTATCTTTAAAAAAAATATTAGGAATTATGGATTGCCAGGAAATCAGAGATGAGAGATGCCATATTACATAGAAGCAAAGAATCTCCAAGGCAACTTGGCAGGGTGGTGCTGAAATTTTGCCTTACAAGGGAATTAGTGGAGGAGTTAAACAATACAAACGTTTGAGCCCCATCCTATTGAAATGGAAAATACCAATATGAGGACCAGGATTCCATATTAAAAAAAAAAAATTGCTCGATCGCAGCTGGGGAGGCTCAGTGGTTGAGCATTGCCTTATGAATCACAAAGTCACAGTTCAATGCCTGGTCAGGGCACATGCCCAGGTTGCATGCAGGAGGAAGCTGATCAATGATTCTCTCTCATCATTGATGCTTCTATCTCTCTTTTCCTCTCCCTTCTTCTCTGAAATCAATAAAAATATGTTTGAAGACATCACTCCAGGTGGTCTGGTGCAGGTTTAGAAAACCTGACTTAAGTGGAATCACTGTCAATGCTTGTGTGCACTTTAAATAAACAAGCCATGAGATTAGAAATGTAATTCTGTTATAAGGAATTGAGTATATGGGAGATGGACTGGGCAGAGGTGTTGAGAAACCCTGGCATCTGTTTTTCCCAAGAAGTCCTCCAGTTTGAGCATGGAAGCTGAAAAGAGCCCCGAAGGAGCAAAACTCCTATCAACTTGCTGTGTGATCTTAGGCAAGCCACCACACCTCTCTGGGCCTTAGTTTCCTATCTGTAAAATGGGAGGGTGGACTTGGTGATCTTTAAGTTTCTTCCGTGACACTTTGAGATTTACCTCATGCCCTTTTTGATGCAAACACACTATACATTAAATGCTGTCCATGATTTTAGTTTTTTAATGTAATGGACCTATGCTTTATGGACCTATGCTTGGCCCACTGAACTTGTGTTCATTCATAGTGTGCCCAGCCACCGAGTCAAATGTAAATGCCCATAGAAATCGAAGCATCCCACGGGCCATCTGAGGCCAGAAAAGCAGCTTCCAAGAAGGCAAGTCCCAGGGAAAGAAGGCCGAAGTCTTCATGGCAGAGGCATTTTGAAGAAAAGGAGGTTTGGTTTAGAAGGAGGTAAGTATCCTCCCAGACATCTTTGCCCAAGTGAGGGTAATTCTACCTGCGGCCTCCGCTTCAGAAAGTGACCAGAGAAGGCTCTGCCGACTGGCAAAGACTGAATGCTTTCCAGTGACCATGCTCAGGGCGGCCCTGGGTCATGGCCGTGTTGGCAGCAGAAACGTGTAATGGCTATAGTTGCTGGCACCAGTGCTGGCTACTCGGGCCCAAGGCTGGCCAATGAGAGGAGGCTCAGTGAAGAAAGACTGCATCAATGGCAGGTCTTTGTCGGCCAGAAGTGATCGTGTGTTCACCACGCCTGGGAAGGAGCCAAAGTAGAATAGTTTAGGTAAGAGAGCCCAAGGCTGCAGAGCTAATAGGTTTTACTGGGTTTTGTTAAGCGTGGATGCAATTCAATGGAGGAGATATTGAGCACCTACTATGTGTCAAGGCCTTAGGAATTCAAAGAGAAACAAGGCAGAGTCCCTTTCTTTAGGTATTTACAACCTGGTGTGGAAGTTCTCTGTAAAAACAGATGCAATATATATCATTCTAGTGTTGATGGCATGGCAGGGGGAGGAGCCTAGAGGGTCTCAGGCAGCAGGAAAGAAGGCAGATGAGGTGACAGCGGAGTAGGACTTGCTTGGAGAAGAAGGGATGGGCAGGCTGTCTAGGCAGAGGAGACAAAACTAGCAAAGGCAAGAAGCTGTGAAAGAACAGGTGCCTATGGGAACTAGAGAGATGGTTGGAGGTGTGGGGGCCATACTACACACAGTGGCGAGGAGGGTGGAGAAGTCCAATTGTAGACCAGGCTAGGGGGCTGTGCGTGCGTGCGTGTGTGTGTGTGTGTGTGTGTGTGTGTGTGTGTGTGTGTAAGGGCTTTAGCAAAGGGGGTCTCTTGTTAATAATCACATTTATGTTTTAGAAACACTGTCCCGGAAGCAGTGTGGAGGTTGGTGGATGGAGGGCAAGAATGGAGCCAGGATGTGTATCAGGGAGTCAGGGGCGCAAGGCAGTGCCTGAGAGACAGGCAAGAAGGATCATTCTCAGCTTTCTGCCATGGATAGTGGGCTCCGGAGAGATCCCTTCCTCCCCCCCAATCCCTCCTCCTCCAAGTCAGCATCAGTGCCTGCTCTCTGCTCTTACAACAGTCAGCCCAGATCACTTGGAAGCAGCTGGCTGAGGGACACACTTTAAAGAACAGGGAGTTCTTACAGCTGCCCACAAGGAGAAAGTACTTAAAAATAAACTTTTTTTTTAGGAATTGTATATTACCTACGGGCTATTATAACCTTGAAAAACAACAACAGCACATAGACACACTGGTGAAACATTACCCTCAAACTGAAAAATGTACAAAATAGAAAAGTAGAAGTCTGTGAGTGATCATGAAGCAAACCTCAGTGTGACCATCACGGTGGGCCGGAACTAGGGTAACACTGCCAGCCTCCCCCCCACACAAGACTCTCTTCTCAGCCATTGTCCTCTTGTCCTTAAAAGCCCACACATTTGCAAATTAATACGAAATAAAAGGAAATCTTCCTTATTCTCCCTTTCCCCCTTTAGGGTAAATTTTTTCCTCATCTTAGTCTGATTGACTTTACGGGATCTTGAAATAGTCATTGGGTTCGATGCCTACAGTAGTAACAAAGCTGTGAGCTGGGCCACTCTTTGCTCTGTGTCTCTATAAACTAAGCCGCGGTCTTCATCAATTAATTACCTCTGTGACTTTTGTGGCTTATTCAGCTGTGAGTTTACAGAAAGTCCATTTATCTTGAGAGAGGCATTTGCTTTTGTATAAACAGTGGCGAGTACACTCTGAACCATTTAAACGGAGGGAGGAGAAGAGGAAAAGATGAATTGCCGAGCCTGGAATCAACACTTAACTTATTTAGGTTCTGAGTGTCTTCAGAGGTTTGAGGAACTATTTATCCACCCCTCTTCCTAAAGCTGCTGCCTTTTCCCCTTTCTTCTTCTTCTCCTCTCTGTTGCTATTAGAATTTTGGGCTCCAGCCACCTCTGATGCACAGGACACGTGGATTCATCACAGGAAGGAGTTTCGTGGGAGAGGGGGTCTGCCTAGAGAAGACAGGGACGGCCCAGATGTTTGATCCTTAGAGTGAGCCACATCAGGAGGCGGGCGGGCAATGGAGCAAGGCCTTAGGACAATCTGGAAAGGCCCAAGATTGGCAAGAAGGCCACAGCTCCCCTCCTCGGCTGCCAGCCTGAAGGCAGGCAAGGCCAGCCTCTCCCAGTTCAGGGCAAGGCTTACCAGGGTCAGCGTGTTTGTGTTGGCCTTGACATTTTCTCAGATTTGCTCTGTAGTTGTTTTTATTAGTTTTACTCCAGCTGTTGCTCCAGGACTCTTCTGGCAGCAAGACTTTCCAGGCTGGCTTGGAGTCCTCTAATTGACTCAAGTCACGAAGATGCCATCGGTTTTGAACTCTTGCCAGTTCTGATGCTGGACAAATCCCAGGCAAGCACCGTAGGAAAAGCAGTAATGAGGCTCGCACCTCGTGCTCACAGGGCAGAGCTCTGTCTGGCCAGGTGTTAAGTGGGGAGGGGAAGTGCCAGCCCAGGGAGACTGGCTTGAAGAGTAAACAGGCCCTGGGCATGTGCTTCCTCCTGGGTCCTAAGGGACACCAGGCTTGGGAGGAGATTTCACAGCATTCCTGTCAAAACCCTGCAGTTAATAGCATCTCAATGACCCAAATAAATTCACAGATATCTGTTACTCCCTGTGTTTTTATTTCACACCAACCAGCTCTTCACAGACGTCTCAGCTTGGGAAAACTTGGGAAGAGGCCTCTGAGATTTTTCCTGTGAAGCTATTAGCTTTACCCCACTTCACAGAGAGAAAGCACAAAAAAGCTTAAGGAGGTCTTGGAAGAAGGACCACTGTCACCATGATGTCATCATGTGTGTTGCAGCTTGAAAGAGTCTCATTTCATGCATATTATTTAAAAGTTATGTCAAGGGCAGAGTCAACAGAGCAAAATATTTATTCACTTCTGTGGAACATCCCTCCAGAGTAGCATTTTTAAAAACGTTATATCAGCTGTAGTGTAAAATTGACTCCTCTATCCTCCAGTACAATGTGTAATCAGGTTATCTCTTTTTGATAAATTTTGATACTTTAAACTGTCCAAGCATATATGTTACAGTTATATCTTAAAAAGGGGGTCCAGCAAGCTGTTGTTTGTTTATTAGGAGAGCTAGGTCAGTTGTGGAAATCAGAGGTTTCCAAAGGTTTGGAAAGGTTGTCTCAGATTGTACCAGTAGTGCCTGTGTGGTAGGTGGGGAGTGGTGGCAATTGGAGAGAGAAGTTATAAATTAAATAAGATTTAAAAGATACATCAACATGTAGACCTTATTGAATCCTGATTTGAATAAACAAACTATAAAATAAACAAAAAACATGAGACAACTGTGGAAAATTAGAATACTGACTAGATATCTGATTAAATTAAGGAGTGTTTTGTGTGTGTGTGTGTGTGTGTGTGCGTGTGTTTTAAATTTAGGCCTAAGAATGGTATTGTGATTATATTTTTTAATAAAAAGAGGTCATGGCCCAGCCGGTGTGGCTCAGTGATTGAGCACTGATGTATGAGCCAGGAGTCCATGGTTTGATTCCCAGTCAGGGCACATGCCCAAATGGCACGCTCGATCCCCAGTGTGGAGCATGCTAGACACAGCTGATCAATGATTCTCTCTCATTGTTAATGTTTCTCTCTCTCTCCTTATCCCTCTTTCTTCCTCTCTGAAATCAATAAAAAAAAGTTTTAAAAAGAACTCACATCTCATCATTTAGAGATATATCTACTGAAGCATTTACATGTGAAATGATATGTCTGAGATTTGTTTCAAAATAACCCGAAGGGTCAGGATGGCTGGGGGTCGAGTTACGGCTTTGGGTCAGAGCAAGAGAGAAAATTAAATTGGCCTTGATCATTGTTGAAGATGAGAGATACAAGAGTCATGGTTTTATTATTGTTCTATTCCTCTATGTTGAACATTTCCATTATGCAAAGTTCAAAATGAAAGACCTCAGTGGCTCTTCCTTCGTGTTTAACCTTATAGGTTCTTGTACTGTACATGTAATATTCCCTCATTAATTTATAAGCATTTTCTATCTTATCACAAATTCTTCATTGATATATGTTTTTTTGTGGCTACATATTTTTTCAATTAATGAGATGTACCATGATGTCCTTTACATTTCCCCTATAGCTGGATATTTTAATTATTTTGAATTTTAGACTATATTTAAAAATTTTAAACTCAGGTTTGGAGTTGACCATTTTGAATGACTCAGAAGAAAAGTGAAATCATCCATCCATCCATCCATCCATCCAAGCCACAGATATTTATGAAGCATCTTCTGGGTGCCACGTACTATTCTCAACATTGAGGACATAGGGTTGAGTAAGAAGAACCTGTTTACTTTTTGAATTTCATGGAAGTTGGAGGCTATTGGGTTAGTAAAATGAAGTATCACTTATTTTTTCCACCTTTATGGGTTTAGTGCCTCTCTCTTGGATTCTATTAGCACCTTCTGCCCATACATTTCATGGAAATTGTCCATGTATATATGTTTCTTCCACTATATTGTAAAGGCAAGGACCATGTCTTTGTTCAATGTTTTATTTTTGTTTTTTTTTTTTGGAAAAAAGCATTGATGGCTTCCCATGTGCTAGGCCCTCTACTATGTCCTAGTTAAGAAAACTAAAAGATCTTTGCTTTTTTGGGGCTTCTAGGCTGGTGGGTGGACCAACATTAGACAAGCAAGCACACAAATTGGGTTATAGATTGTACTATGTGTCACAAAGGAAATAAAGAGTGCTAGGAGAAAATAACAGGAAACCCTAGTTTAGATGGATTCATTAAGGAAGGTCTGTTTTTGTAAATGACAGTTGAGCTAAGCTGAGACTTGGAGGAAAGGGATCAAGCATTCATGTGAGAACTTGAATGAGAGACCAAGAGAATAGAAAGTGCAGGGGCCCTAAGGAGGGGTAGGTCGTAGAATTTGCAAGGAACTGATAGAAGGTGATATGGTACCACTGTTGTGATGTGATAGAAGGTGATATGGTCCCACAGCACAAACTCCCACGTGGGGAGGGTGAAGAGTCCCTTGGACGTTTTTGGTGTCAGTCCTTTCCACTCTTGCATCCAGAAGGTTTGAGGGCACAAGTCCAATGTGTTTGCTGAGTATGTGGCCCAATGGGGTGCATACTAGATGCTCATAAATGAAAATGTTTGTTGAGTGAATGCCTGAGTGAATGTGCCTGGGTACTGTTGAGCTTTGAGAATCCAAAAGTGTGCTGTAGAATTGTGGGTACCATATCCATTGAAAATTGGAGCAGTATGTAGGAGATTCATATAGGACTTTCTGGGACAGGAGGAGTCTGAACTTGATCCTAAAGGCAATGGTATGTCATGAGGGTATGTAGGCAGGTAGTGTCTACTGCAATTATGATCCAGTTTAGGAGTTAATAGTTCCCTTTTGTTTTTTCATGGTTAATAAGCAGACCAGAGTGAAAGTGGTAGACAAATTCAGAGGCAATTTCAGGGGTTCAGGTGGGAAATGATGGAGACTGGACAAGGTGGTGGCAGATGAAGAAAGGAGATGGGCTTCAGATTCATGTTGGATATAGCATCAACACCTTGGTGATGGTTTGGACAAATGATGTGAGAGAGAAGGGAATTTTAGGCATTATTTCTGACTTGACTATCTGGGTGGGTGGTGGTACTGTTGCAGAACGACCACAAAAACTATGCGATGCTTTGAAGAGGTGGAGAAATCACAGCTTTAATACACGTACGGACTCCGGGATTAATCCAAATCAGAGTGGGGGTAGCACTCTGAGAACCTTGCTTTATAGGTGCCCCTGGAGTTCATTGATTTGCAAATATACTCCCTCCCCCCAAGGCCCTGAAGGGAGAATTCTTTTCATCTACCCTTCCCCCAGATACAGGGCTCAAAAACAAGGCTCCCTCGCCTTACCTACCAGGGGACAGGGCTTTGTTTGGTTTAATGGCCTTGCAGAACCAGCCTTCCTCCTCAGTACCATTTACTGAAATGGGAAAACTGAGAGATGATTAGGTTTGGGGCTACATCTATAATCAGTTGGCAGTTACGTGACTTTCTCCAGCAATGCTTAGCTGGCACAGAGGAGGCAGTTGTATGTTTGGTTTCATCCACAGGTGAGGGTTTGTCAGGAGTGGGCAACAGGAGACAGAACAAAGGAGCTAAAGGCATTTGCAAAGGAAGTGGTTTAGCATACTATTAGACTAGGAACCCTAAACTCATAGACATGGAAATGAAGGTAGGAAGGGGCAGTTGGTCAGAGACAAGATGCTAAGACAATGGGGCTACAAGGGAAAATGAACT
>PVJC01053547.1:0-10791 GCA_004026665.1 Murina feae | reverse complement strand
TAATCCTGGTTTGGTAGTGATGCACTCCTTTAGCTTTTTCTTGTCTGTGAAGCTCTTTATCTGACCATTAATTTTACATGATAGCCTTGCTGGGTAGAGTAATCTTGGCTGTTAGTTCTTGCTATTCCTCACTTTGAACATTTCTTGCCAGTCCCTTCTGGCCTGCATGGTTTCTGTTGAGAAATCAGCTGACAGTAGTATGGTAACTTGTAGGTAACTAACTGTTTTTCTCTTTGTCTTTTGCCCTTGGCATTTTAATTATGATGTGTCTTGGTGTGGTCCTCCTTGGATTCCTTTTGTTTGGGATTCTCTGCACTTCCTGGACTTGTAAGTCTACTTCTTTCACCAGAGAGGGGAAGTTTTCTGTCATTATTTCTTCAAATAGGTTTTCAATCTCTTGCTCTTTCTCTTCTTCTGATACCCTTATAATTCTGATGTTGGTACACTTAAAGTTGTCCCAGATGCTCCTTACACTATCTTCACACTTCTGGATTCTTTTTTCTTTTTTCTCTTCCAGTTGGGTGCTTTTTGCTTTTTCATGTTTCAAATCTTTGACTTAATTATTGCAAACCTCTAGTCTGCTGTTTTATCTCTGTAGAATACTACTAAGTTTATCGGCGGATTCTAGAAAATTCTTGAAAAACCTAAAAACCATAGTTCTGAACTCTATATCCAGCAGTTTGCTTTCCTCCATTTCTGTCATTTGTGACCTGTTTCTTTGTCTCCGCATTTTGGCTGCTTTCCTGCGTTGATAGAGTGGCTTTCTGTGCTAGGTGTCCTATAGTGCCCAGTGATTCAGCCTCCCCAATCACCTGGGGTGGACACTCTTGTTGTACGCCTTTGAAGGTTGGGTGTACAGTCTTGTTGCAATTATCACTGGGAGGTATCACTGGGAGGAAATGATCTCCAGGCCTTTCTCCTCATGTTTGGGGTTTGGAACTTTTGGAGTTCTGTCCCAGCTGCAGTCCCTTAGGTTATGCTGCAGGGTGGCAGGTGCACAGCTTGGGCAGGGTTGTAAAGTTGGGTGGGGCAGGATCTCATAATCACCAGGGCGGAGCAACCCGCAATGGGCACAGCTTCTCCCAGTTCCACGCCCTGGCGTCTGTGCGCCCGAGTCCCCAAGTCTCTGCGTCAGTGATCGCTGCAAACAGCTCTGCTAGAAGCCACTCATCTTCTGCCTCGTTGCTCAACCACCCACATCGCATTCAGTGCGACCCCAGTTTACAATCTCCTTCCCAGCCGTGGACCCAGATGCTGCCGCACCCATTTCGCGGGCGTCTGTACCTCTCAGTTTTGGCGCCCGGAACTTCTACTCAGTCTCAATGCACTCCTTCTCTTGCCTTCTAGTTGTAAAGCTTCCTCTCCCTTGGTTCTGGAGGATGGCCATTTATCGTTATAGTTGTATTTTTATAATGTAGATGTGGGAGGCTGCGCATTTAGGTATATACCTCATGCCGCCATCTTGGTTCTCCCCAGGTTCGATTTTAATCAAGGGCACATACCCAGGTTGCGGGCTCGATCCCTAGTGGGGGGCGTGCAGTAGGCAGCTGATGAATGATTCTCCCTCATCATTGATGTTTCTATCTCTCTCTCCCTTCCTTTCTGAAATCAATTAAAATATATTTTTTTTAAAAAGAGAGAGAAGGATCTACCTTTTCTATCTGATTGCTGCAATGCAAGATGGTAGATCCACCTTTCAGGTTTTCCAGCTAAGGGTATTTGTATTTTTTCTCCAATATCTACAAATATCTCACTAAAATAGTAGTATTTAAATCTATGTAAAAGTAAACAAACTAAAATCTGATTCAAAAGAAAACCAGATAACAAAAAGATAATCTTACAAAATTTAAAGATAATCTCTAAGAAGCTATCTAACCATCTTAAAATACCAAACTTTAGAGCTGTCAAAGGGTAGGTAGAAGCATATTGCTTGGGAAGGCTGACACCAGAATCACTAAATCAGCTTTATTCAAACAATATATCCCTTTCTCTTGACCTTTAACTACCATGCAGTGAACAGTCCTTAAAAGAATGTGTCATATGTGCCTGGCCAGTGTGGCTCAGTGGTTGAGCATCAACCTATGAATCAGGAGGTCATAGTTTGATTCCTGGTCAGGGCACATGCCTGGGTTTCAGGCTCAGTCCCCAGTGGGTATTGTGCAGGAGGCAACTGATCAATGTTTCTATCGCTCCCTCTCCCTTCCTCCCTGAATCAATAAAAGATATATATATCTAGCCCTAACTGGTTTGGCTCAGTGGATAGAGAGCAACGGCCTGCAGACTGAAAGATCCCGGGTTCGATTCTGGTCAAGGGCATGTACCTTGAATGCAGGCACATCCCCAGTAGGAGGTGAGCAGGAGGCAGCTGATCAATGTTTCTCTCTCATCAATGTTTCTGACTCTCTATCCCTCTCCCTTCCTCTCTGTAAAAAATAAATAAAAAATATATTTTAAAAAATGTGTCATATTCAAGGATAGTAAACACATATTCAGGACCATTTCTTTTCAAAGATACAGATGCTCTCTTCTCTAACATGATCAAAACAATCCTTTAACCAGTGTTTCTCTAACTTTTTATATGCAAGTAAAAATCACCTACGGAGCTCATAAAAATGCAGATTCTGAATCAGTATGTCAATTTCAGAAATATTGCTAAGGCTCTGATAGGCTGATGTTGCTGGTCTATAGATTCAACTATGAATTGAAAGATGAAACTGCTTTGTTCTAATTATTCATTCTTAAAGATAAACTAAATTGAGCATTCAGATTAACCTGAATTAAGTGATTGTCATTTAACCGAAAAGAAGTAAAGCCATGGAAAATCATCTTACCCAGGAACTGACTGACTTTCGCTGCTCCTCCTGTAGCCTGCTTTGCTATATGAAGTCCCTTGGTCACAGCTGGACTAACTTCCACTGGTTTTTCTTCTGGTTGAATCCGTTCACGGAGTTTAGAAGCACCTTTCTGGATTGCTTTGCCAGTAAATTCAGCACCTTTGACTAAACCCCAACTTACCCAGGAAGCACCTTTTAAAAGATAATTTTAAAATGCATAATATTATAGAGTGATTATACCTTTAATAACTAACTGATCAGCAGGAAAAAAATCCAAAGAGTTCAAATATCAGATTCTAAATATGCCATAAACTTTTAAGCCAACTTTTTGCACTTAGAGTTTTCTGTCTGGAATATACACATTTTCTAAGTAAATTCATCTTTAATACTTATATCACTCAATAAGAGTTCTGTACCACTCTTTGCTGCCACTACAGCTTGTGTATCTGCGTACCAAAATATACTATTGTTAGGGGCTAAATTGGGGTAGTGGTGCCATTAAGATAGTTTTTGGCTAGAAGACTCAGGTATCCTTGTTCTTATTGCCTTAGTCCAAGCACCATGTTCTCCCCATGGAGTCCTTTAGGGTAATAGACACAAAGAATGCTAACTGGAAACCAAAGAATCTATATCTCAAACATCAAGCAGAACTCTTGCTTGCTTACTTTAGTCTAAAGGCATAAGACAGGGAGCCCTGTTCCTCCCTCAATCTTAAACCCAAACCTTTGAGTCTCAGCACTTTTTAGCTTGCAACATAAACGTAGATGTCAAAGACATGAGATCACCAAAGGAATGCATGAAAAGAAAAAATCTAGAGAGAAGAAAATTGAGAGGCCTGTTGGTGTAACCACTTCTCATGAGAGTAGGCTCTAGTCCTTTGCTTTGCTTGGGTTTCTTGCAGCATGAATAAAAGAAGAGAATGTCAGAGGAAAAGCAGGATGGCAGAGACTTCTCTAGTGAACAGGCCCCCAAGGGGCATGTGGGGGAAGAAGTGGGAAGGAAATGGGAGAATAAATACACAAGGAGAAAGGTTCCTCATAAGAGGGGGAGGAAAGTGTTACCCTGCCCTGGAGAAAGCTTATAATTTTAACTATATCCTTTTTTGTAATACCCTGAATCTAGTTTTTAAAATTAGACATATAAAATACTTATGTCCTGCCTAGGTCTGTAGCATGGTTCTTACTACTTCAGCCTATGAGTGAGCAAGTACACAGTGATCATGTGAAAACCATAACTATTTTAAAATGATAGCAACAAAATTTGCCAAGTATAACTGATTAGAAAAACTGATTTCTAATTTCTCTTCCTGTTACAGTAAACATGTCTACTTTCAGTTCTAACCCTGCCACCAGTGTCCTACCCTTGGGAGAGGATCAGATCTCAAACTCAGGCAAACTGTTCCATCCATGAGTTCCCATAACAATAAAGGGATTGAAGATGTCTAGTAAAAAAAATTTAAAAAAATGTTTCTAGAGTTAAGTTGTAGGTTGAGAAGTTTTAAGAAGTAAAAACCAGCTAAACTTGAAAGAGGAAGAGTAAAAGACTGAAAAATGGGCCTTGAAAGGACTGACTCCATCCTGTCCTGAGTCTGCGCCAGTAATCTAATGTACATTCCTATCTGCCTATAGTCTAGTCACTACTCCCTCTTAATTGTCCCATCTTGCAAGACCTGTTTATACTTAAGCACTACTCCCATTTTAGAAAGGCCATAAACCATGAACAATACAACCCCCAGATGGAGTTATCAATACTGGCACCAGGCCAGGCCTTGAGATATAGTCTCACTGCCCCATCCTAGCACTAGGGTTTTTTGCAAAGCCTATAAAAGATCTGCAAGTCCTATCCCATATTTGGGAGACAAAGACAATGGGAAGTATAAAGGGAAATTTTCCTCCATGTTTTTTTGGCTCAAGACTTTGAGAGGCAACTCCTCTGAGACCACTGGCGTAATAAAGACTCCAAATTTGGTAACTGATTAAGGCGTCCTTTGTTTAGCTCGCTGATTTCCAATATAACAATACCATAAAATAAGTGACAATAAAACAAAGGAGAGCTCAAGTAAAATAAACAACTACAATGCAATTCTATAAAAAAAAAGAGGGAAGAATTCCATTAATGAATGAGAAAAATAAATGGAAATGAGACAAATGAAAAGTCATGGGACTAATGAGAAATACCAGATGCAAATTATAAACAAGCCATCACCATGGAAAAGCATAACAGAGATGATACATTCAAACTGTAACATTGCAATAGAAGATAAGGAATATAGCATTTCAGTAGTAACCATTAAGAGCTTTTAAATGGCATGTATAATGCCAGATATAGATTTATTCTATCCATGTTTGCATTCTATGCTGAGATATAGCAGACCATGAATGTTTGCTGAATAAGTGAGAGGTTGGCGGATGACTTAAAACGATGTAACTCAAATCAATCTATTATCATCAATCCTCTACCTCCTCCCAAATTAGCTTACTAGACTCTACTCCATCTAAAATGTTTGACAGCTGCCTTTTTAAAATGTAAGTCTAGACTTCTCAAGCTAATATTCTATACAGGTAAATTTTAAGCCGTTATTTAACTTTTTTCACCTTTTACATTTTTAAAACAAGACTATAAATTTTACTTATCCTTTGACAAGTGAATAGGAATCAATCTTGGGCTATGATGAATGAGCTCAATTTGGACACCTGGTTATTCATCTTTGTACAGAATCTGCATGAGTCAGGTAGAAATAGTCTCTTGACAAACCAGATAATTTTCCCTAGAGTAAATCTTTAGTATTTTCTGCACCTTTTTTTGTCACTTGTGCCTTAAGTATTTGGTGAGCTAATGGTACTTCATCCACTTATTAAAAAGCACATGAGGAGACATATACTTTGATTGGCATTTAAATGGTTTTAATGTCACCAATTGTTAGGGGTATTCCTAGATCTCTAGCCCTATGGGTATAGTATGAAAAGGGAAAGAGTTACAAGTCTTAAAGACACTGAGAGTTCTTCTGGAAGCTCTAAAGAGATCTCTCCCCAGGATTAGATGGTTCTAAAGATGCTTCACTTCCTTGAGTAGAACTAGCCTGTAGAATCTGTGTGGTACCTGGGAGGCCTAAGACTTTGTGGTATGTGATATTTTCTAAAGATGTCCAAAAACAGTGTCTTTTATTCCACATTTTCTTTCAACATAATCTTGACATTCTTCCCATTGAGTGAGATCTATGTCACACCCCCTTGAATCTAGACAGGTTTGTTATTTGCTTGTAATGAGTGACGTTAGAAATTTCCAAGAAAATGTCAGAAAGGGTAATGCAGCGTCTGCCTGCTTGCTGAACCATTCATGCTTGAAACTCTGAGCTACCACAGAGAAGCCAGACTAGATTAAGGCCTTCATGCTGAAGTCAAGCTGCATGGAAAAGCCATGTGGCAGTCCTAGATTTTGAGTTCTCCCAAACTGGATGCCAGATGTGTGAGTGAAGGAGCTTCAGGTGATGTCAGCCTGAGTCTTCCTAGCTGAGGCCCTAACATCAGGAAGCAGATATAAGCCCTCCTTGCTGTGAACTTTTGGAATACCTGGCCCACAGAATTCCTATGCATAAACAAATGTTTGTTGTTTCATGAGATTAGGTGTGGGGTGATTTGTTACACAGTGATAGTAAATGGACATTCTTGTATCAGTATAAACTCAAAAAACTTAAGAAAATGACCTTTGAATTTAATTATCTACACAAGTATGGATACAGGCACACTTATGAATACTGACCTAATAACAGCTTAGCAGCCTGTAAAGGTAAGGGGCAAGGTAGTAAGAGTAAAGGTTTTTCTTTACAACTTCTTTGAAAATCTCTTTCAAGGGTCAATTTTAATTGTTACAATTATATTTTTAAAAATTAGCTTTTTTTCTCTTCTTGACTTAAGCAGCATTTTGAAACTGGGCAAAATAATTTGTTAGCTCCCAACTAATGGTTATTTTTCACTTATTTTAGCTTGGTGGTTTTTCATGTTGGTGATTTCCTACACCTTTATTAGTTAAATGAATTTTTACTACAAGATGAAAACCTGTATCAATAGTCTTTTAAATGACTGGTGAAGATCCCATTATTGAGTCATGAATTTGTCACAAATAGTGACTGGCAATGTTTTTTAAAACTAAAATAGGTGGTCTAAATCTGAGAGTTATTACAGTTGAAAAGCTTAAGTGTTAACTAACTAAAGAAAGATATATGTCAGCAATGACTATTCTGGTTTTAAAATAATTGGTCTGAAGCCCATTGTAACCGCAATTAAATAGTAGGGACTACTCCCCCAACAGCTTGGCTGTAATCCTTATATCTTCTCATGCTTGCACATCTATATGGTAAAGGAGTGCCACTTTGCTTCCAAAGACAGATGAATATCTTACCATTTTTCGGTTGTGGAGAGGAAAGAAGGGGGGAAAAAAATAAAAAGATTAAAAAGAAATTTCAAAGGGAAGTGGAAAATAACTAATTTTATATTCAGAACTATTTGACAGATTAGAGATTCCTGAAGCTTTTCACTATCAATTTCCCCAAGAATAAAAGAATAGACGAAAAAGAACTTACACCTATAGGTCAATATGATCCTTCAATTTTTACTTTTAGTGTTTATAAACTGATCATTTAAAACCAAAATATAAAACATTATCTTCCTAAATACTCTCTTATGGGTCCCAAAGGTTTCACATCAAAGGGTAAAAAGGTACCATTACTGTAATACCTGACAAAATGTTTTGAGCTACTTTCTCACTCCATTCAGGTAATTCCTTTGCTTTTTCTTCTGCAACTGGCTCATAGGGTACCATGTGACTCAGATTGACTTCTTCACTTGAAGTACCTTTAACCTGAATAGCAAACATGTTTCAAATGTGAAATAGTAAAGTACTAAGAGAAGAAAATTATAAGCCTTATATAATAAAATATTAAACCAACAAATATTAGATATAATTATTGAAATATCTCCAGCCAAACTAGTTACCAGTACATTTTATAGTATAAAGTGCAATACCATACCTGCCATGAAGCTGAAAACTTTATGGTCTTATATATAGTCCCAGTAGTAAGATTTTAAAACCAACATACCTCCAATGCAGCATTTATCAAATCATATTTAAAATGACATTTTTCTTTTCTTGACTAACTATGAGTTCTTTCATTCTGCTATAAACCCCTAGATATTAGTATGTACATGGCTAGAAGATTTCTGTTAAATGACTCAATCAATGAGGAAGGCTGTAACCAAATAAACTGGTTTTGACAGAAATCAAGTAAAAGCAAGTAAAAATATATAAACACAACATAACCTGCCATTCCATTTGAATAGAAATGGAAATACAGAAATATCTGTGCTTTGATAATTCAACAGTTATTATGAGGCTAGAGCCAAAACTCAAAATCTCAAAACTGAATTTATTCATTCTAAGAACTTAGAAGCAGGCTAACTCAGACCTTATAACTTGAAAATCAAACTTCTCAGCAAAAATACAAAGAGAACTTCACTTAAAATAAAAACTTCTACACAGGCAAAAACCCAGTAAGTAAAAACTTCTGACTGCTTCCCACATCAGCAATATGCCCACACTTATTTCTGAGGACAGGTTGTACATTAGAGAGAAGGTACTACCTAGCTTTTATACAATCTATGTACCTTCATCTAATAATCACACTAGACAGAAATGATCTCTTTGCTGACCTGTCCTCATCACTAAATGGTTAATTACTTGAGATGAGAAATTTAAACTTTTCCCACTACACTCAACATTCTAGCACTTAATATTTACTAACTCTAATCTTGATGTACCACTTATAGCATACTAGAGGCCTCAGTACACGAATTCATGCACCCCCCCTGGTGGTCAGTGCAAGTCACAGTGAGCAGTTGAATGGCCTTAGCCTATCATTAGCATATTACACTCTGATTGGTTGAACGGATGACTGGACACTTAGCATGTTAGGCTTTTATTATATAGGATCATATACTCAGAATCTAAGAAATGAAAGAAGAAACCACTAAATAACTACAAAATATGTTAAATAACCCATCCTCTGTCTTGTTGACCACCAAGAAATAAGGAACTGAATAAAAATGACAGTCTAAGAAAAAGCATATCTAAGCCCCAAGATCTTGGTATATATAGGAAGGTGGAGAACAACACAAAACAAAAAAGTATGTTTATCATTAAGGTAAATAACAAAATCTTTCAAATAGTTGCAAAAAAAATCTGTCCCTCAAAACATATAATATCTTTTAAAACACTTTAAGTAACAAACACTTGGAAAGGGAAATATTAAAGCTGCTAATTATGTTTACTAGTGATCACTTTGTAACTCTACAAGTTGTGCCTTGTTTTTAGTAAATGAGAATAAGATCTTATAAATAATTGAAACTGGTTAAAGGTACCTTTGATTGGAACACATACACAGATACACAGCCTCACTACTCTTTTACTTAATTTATTTACCTTTTTAGCCCGTTTTCCTTTATGACGTACATCCTTACTACCTTGGTCCAATGAAGGATCCAATTGTCCCACATCAGAGCCACTGGCTTCCTTTAGTTGGTCAGAGGGGCATCTTGCTCTGCCAGGAATTTGGAATTCATTTCCTCCTTCAGCCTGGTTCCAGTTTGCCTAGGAAGAAAAGGACTAAGATTAGCTCAAAACTGACTTTTTCCAGATGACTTTCCTCTAAGCCAGTGGTTCTCAACCTTCTGACCCTTTAAAAAAGTTCCTCATGTTGTGACTCCCCAACCATAAAATTATTTTTGTTGCTACTTCATAACTGTAATTTTGCTATTATTATGAATCGTAATGTAAATATGATATGCAGCATGGTCTTAGGCAACCCCTGTGACAGGGTTGTTCGAACGTCAAAGGGGTCATGACCCACAGGTAGAGAGCCGCTGCTCTAAGCCATGGTACATCATGGTCTAATAATACACCTGGTCAGATGTCAGTGTTTGATAGTCTTATTTTAAATACAACTATTTTTGTTTGTCTTCCCCCTATACTTCAGTTTTATCTCATCACCAAACCTCAAACCTTTGAGTTTATTAGTTCATAGCATATGACCTAAGTCAAATTTCAAAAGACAAAGAATAAAAAATTTACAGTAGTTTGTTGGTATAAGCTACCATAAAATCAGATGTGAATTTAATTTTAGAATAACTAATATGTTTTAGGAAACATGTATAAGACTAAATAAGTTTAAAGGCAATTAACAAAACACGTCCAGTTTAACTACTCTGAGTTGTTAGAAAGCTGATTGCTGATTTTAAAAAAGGTGTTTTTTTTAAACTTAATACTAAAGGTATTCTAGTAGCATACATTTTGCTGAATGAATAGTTAAAGAGTGAAAAAGACAGGTCAAAATTATTGCTGGTAACTAACTTCTGTTTATAGTTGGAGTTTTGGGACAACAGAGAAAACAACAAACCACATGCAACCAAAAAATAAAACTCAACGGAGAGAAATGTATAACCTAGAAGTCAGTTTAATTTTTTTTCTAAAGCCCCAGTAATATAGAGCCTATGAATGTAGGGGTGAAGAGAAAAACAGCTCCATGATTGGTCTGGAGTACTTAATAATGTCACTTCATTCTGCTAGTAAACAATAAAGCTATGACACTCATATACATTTCACCATGTTCCTGCCTGTGGAAACTCCTCTCAATGAGTACACAGTCTACCCACACTTCTGTATGGGGACCATGTTTTGTTAACATAGATTAAATGTTTAGCATTGACTATGCTAAAATATATGTTGATCACCAGGTCATTTACATTTACACAACTTTTTGCTGAATGACTCTCTTCCCTTTTACTTAGCTGGTGAACTGCTCCCATTATTTTTTATCTTTTAAATATAAGTATGGATTCAAAGTGTATTCTACTTCCTGAGAAAACAGGAACAAAGCTTTCAAAACTTAAATAAAAGTGAACTACAG
>PVJC01053546.1:0-10792 GCA_004026665.1 Murina feae | reverse complement strand
AAGATGGCAGAGGGGAGCAGTTGGGGGTGAGCTGGCCAGCAGCAAGGGGTAGTTAGGGGTGACCTGGCCAGTGGGGAGGGGGGCAATTAGGGGCAACCAGGCAGGCAAGTGAGCTATTAGAAGCCAGCGGTCCAGGATTGTGAGAGGGTTGTGGGATCAGGTCTAAACTGGCAGTCAGACATCCCCTGAGGGGTTCCAGTTTAGAAAGGGTGCAGGCTGGGCTGAGGGGATCCCCTGCATGCAGGAATTTCGTGCACTGTGCCTCTAGTCCTGATATAATACTGTATCTTATTTAAGTTCTTTTTTGACACTACCCTGGTGAGGAAAGAGTGTGGCACTTCATTTCTGCCCAATGGATGGGCTTGGAAGATCTAACTCCCCACTCAGCCTTCGCTGGCACCTGCAGGCAGGGCAAGGACTCCTTCTTACTGCTGAGTAGGGGTGGGAGTGAAGCTCTCCTTAGACCTCCCCTGGCACTATTTAACAAAAAGGCGGAACAGCACCTCATTACTGCTCCCCATGTGACCTCCACTCACATCCTGGTGTGGAGTTCAGTTGGCCTTGTTCACCACCGAGTGATGATGAGCATCCTGACTCTCCTGGAAGCTTCTCGGAACCCCACCTGGCAGGAGCATTAAGACACCTTGTTATAACCTGGCAGTGATGGGCTCTCCACTCAGTCCTTTCTGGCAGCTGCCAAGGGTACCCACAGTTTTTTCTCTGGGGTTTGGCTGGTGAAGGCCATTGTGGTCTGACAGTTTTCTAATGGCAGGATTTCCCTTTTCCAGGTCTGTTTCTGGAGAGAACAGCCTTCTGTTAAGATCTTTTTTGTCTGCGTCTGTTGGTGTTTCAGGGTTATGAGTTTCTTCCGTTCCAGGTTTGGGACATATCAGGGGGGAAAAAAACACAAAAAAACTCAGAGGATTCATTGCTATGCTGTTGTTGGATCCTGAGGTACCTAGCCAGTCCACATCCTCCTCACCTTTGAACATGTTTCCTTTGTGGAGAAATCCAGGATTTTTCGCTGTACTCAGCGGGAGAAATAGGTAAATATGTGTCTACTCCAGCTTCCTGGGTGCATGTGAAAACCATAATAACTTAAAACTATAAGACGTGAAAGTGCTAAGTGTTGTAACAGGAATCGACAGAACAGTGAAATAGACAAAAACAACTTTGAACTATCCGTACAAATTTCAGCAAGTGTTAAAAAATTACCTGGCCAGGAAAAGCAGCATTAGATCGCTGCACATATAACACTCCAAAACAAATTCCAGCTTTCTGCATCGTTAACCATATAATTAACTAATTTCGAAGCAAAATTATAGGAGAAAATATAAGCTCATTATATAATCAAAATGGGAATGAATTTGTAACATTCTGCCTGCAGGCACCTGCGGGCAGGGCAAGGACTCCTTCTTACTGCTGAGTTGGGGTGGGAGTGTGGCTGTCTTTAAACTAGAAATAATGCATAAGTTATTAAGAAAAATATGAGAACTATAAGTAAAAAACTATTAGGGAAAGGCCCAAAGGCATCATTTGCATGAGGAGTACAAGTAGCTAACAAATACGCTTGTGGCTTCGTTGTTACAAGGTGGCTGCGTTTCCCAGCATCATACCAACGCTTCAGGTAGACAGACGGAGAAAGGGAGCCCACGTTCCACATTGACACCCCCTCCCCGGAAACCTCCTTTAGCAGACTTGCTTACATCTCACAGGGCCAACCAAAGGGAAGCCAAGGAGTAAGTATTCAACTTTCCAGACTCCAGAGTAGATGGTGGTGAGAGAAAGAGAGTTAGGAATGTCTGCCAAGTGAGCCAACTTCAGTTTTTACATAGTACTTTTATGTAGAAAATTAAAAGCATATTTTGTAGAGTGCATCGATTGAATGTAGTGACAACCAAAATCTGCAAGAACTGTGCTTTGTAGGCCCTCTAAAAAGCACTTGTGACATCTGACCATTAAAAGGAATTAGAAGATGTACTCACAAACTATTCGGGCTCTGATCCCTGCTTTGCAGGGGTGCGACACCATAAATTGCATGTCTCTAGGCTGAGAGGAGATTAGGTTGCTGTCGAGCACACGTATCTCCCCCATAAAGTCTTCTGCAGGCACTTTGTCCTGTGGGACAGGGAAAAGCGCTTTCAAGCTGTGTTTGGTTTCGTGAAATCCGAGTCAGTCATCCAGTGACTGCAAAGAACGAATCATCAAAAAGCAGGATTGGGCCCAACCCAGCATAGCTCGGTGCTGGAGCACCAACCTGTGATCCAGGAGGTAACAGTTTGAATCAGGGTTCCAGGTCAGGGCATATGCTTGGTATGCAGGCTTGATCCCCAGTGTGGAGCATGCAGGAGGCAGCTGATCAATGGTTCTCTCTCATCATTGATGTTTCTATCTCTCTCCCCACCTCCCTTCCTCTCTGAAATCAATTATATATATTGAAAAAGGCAAGATTGCTCATATAACTGAAGGCAGAGAGCCACTGGACAAAGCAAAGTGTGTGGATGGGGTTAGGAGATCTGGGGGTCCCAACACACTTGCTACTTTCGTGTGCCTTTCGTTAACAGTGAGCAACTTCAGCTTCCTCATCGGTAATGTCCAGGATATGGGGAGACCACTTAGGCACCTTGAGCACAAGATGACTACATCCTATTATAACTGATATCTTCTGAAAATTAAGAAGATAATGAATCGCACTAAACCTCTCCCTGGGCGCCAACAGAAAGGAACACAGAGAGACCGGAGGGAACAGGGATAACGGCCTGTGTCAGTGCCATCATTCATGGTGGACGGCACAATCCACGGGCCATATAGCAGATATAAACCCTTAGAACTCCATAAAATTCTGTCAATGTTATATATTTTGTACAATGTTCCTGAGAAATGTCTTAGCAATGCAATTTATTGAGTCCACACTCTAGCTCAAGCCTTACAGTCACTGTGGATTGCATTTCACAAACTAGAAAGAATAACAGCCCAAGAATGAAATGAATCACAGTTGTCAAGATGCTGTGAATGATCATCACTAAAATCTCGCAGCCCAGGAATCAGAGGCTGCACAAGGATCCCCGTGTTGGTACGGAAAAGTATCGACCTTCGGGTTCAGATCAAACTGATGGCTGTCAGCACAGGCTGTGATGGAAATAGAATTCTAGCCCCACCACTGTAGCTATGTGATGTTCAGCAACTTACTTAACCTCTCTGTGCCTCCATTTCTCATCTGTACAATGGGAGACAATAATTATACCCTCTCCTTAGAACTAGGTCAAATTTAAAAATATAAGTCCAGTGCTTTGTCCCTAGATAGATTTATCAGAGGTAAATTTAAATATATTATTGATTTCAGAGAGGAAGGGAGAGGAGGGGAGAGAGAAACATCAATGATGAGAGAGAATCATTGATTGGCTGCTTCCTGTATGCTCCACACGTGGGATCCAGCGTGCAACCCAGGCGTGTGCCCAGACTGGGAACCAAACTGTGAGCTCCTGGTTCATAGGTCAATGTTCACCACTCAGCCATGCTAGCTGGCATCAGAGGTAAATTTTAATTCTTCAAGTAAATCAGTGAATTTGCAACTAAGCTTGTCAGCTGTATGCACTTAGAAACTTATGGTGGATTTCTTAATTAGGAGAATAGAGTTTCTCTATGCAAAAATGAGCATAAGTGGCAAAAGTAGCAAGTTTAGCATAAAGCTTGGGGAAACGGTGAATGAAACACTCCAGAGGATGTGTGCAGGTTTGCAAACTGCTGTTGCCTAAAGTCCTGAGCGGCTCCCGGGCAGCCCGGGGGCTCTCCTGGGAAGAAGCCACAGAACAAAGGAGATAGAAAGTCCTGACACAGCAGGAGTAGCAATGTGTCTTTGCATTCGGCTTAGACTACGTCCTTCAGCAAACGCTGCCAACTTCCGTGGCAGTGGTCGTGGAAACAGGTCGTGTTCTCTCTGTCGTCTATTCCTTTCTCTGGTTGGAAACCTCTCCTGGGTCCTCCCAGTCCTTAAAATGGGATGTTAAATAGCACCTGTAAGTCAGTGGGAAAGGCCAGTTGTTCATTAAATGATGCTGAGGGCTGACTCACCATTTAGAAAAACAAAGTTGGAACGCTATCTCAAACCAAAATAAACCACAAATGGGTTAAATATAGAAAGAAATACAAGGACATGAAAATATCTGAGGAAAACACAGGTGAATAGTAATTGAGCTACGTCATGGGAAAGCCTTTAGGCCTACGATGCTTGGAGCTGAAATCATAAAGGGAAACATGATGGGTGATTGCATTGAGATGTTTAAATGTCCCTTTGTAAAAATATACCATAGACAAGACAAGGAGAACAGTAAAGAACTTCAATGTATCAGGTTGATGGGTAAATTCTCAATACGGAAAAAACTGTTATACAGGAATTAGGAATTCTGCTCTCACCCTACTGTGGTGATGGCCATGCCCAGGATGGTTAAGAGGAAAGACCTTCAGCTGTTAGACATGGAGGAAGCTCGGCCTCAGAGTAATCAGCAAAGCGCCAGCATTCCCTGGAGGAGGCACCAGTGGGCAGTATGTGGTGGCGTGCGTGCATGCTGGCCGTGTAAACACACACAAAAAACTGGTTTGGAGAACTAGTTGGCTATTATATAATTTTTTATGAAATGCTTTTCACAACTCCTGATATTTATCCTTAAGAAATTGTCGGAGACATGCCTGGACAGTTAGATCAAGACCATTAAAGCGCAGTTTAGAATCTCAGTGTTGAAGTAAAGGAAACATCTGCCATCTGAGGTGGTTAATCATTAAGATTTTTGTCTCCACATGGAATCCTAAAGTTATGTGTTGATGTGGAATAACATCACAATTAAAAATTATAAAACAGGATTAAAGTATAAGCCCCATTTATATCCAATTTCTCCATCTTGCTGTGTTGAGCGTGTTAACACACATGCATGGGAAATGCTGACAGATGCTTGGAAATGAGTGTCCTGCAGGCTGGTACTCCTCGGGACAGTCGAGGTCGTGTGAGGAGAAAGACATGACTACATCGACCAGAGGAGCCAGGGAGACACGACAAGTAAGTGCAAGGGGTAAAGAGTTCCCTGATTGGGTCCTGGAAGAGAAAGAGTACATCAATGAGAAATGGATGAAATCCAGATAAAGCTTGGGGTTTAGTTAAGTGTAATATATCAATGCCAGCTTCTTGGTTCTGTGAAATGTACCCCAGTGAAGCAAGGTGTGAACAAGGAGGGATTGCTGAGGGCATGTGGGAACTTACTATATACCTCTGCACCTTTTATGAAAGTCCAAAATGATTCCAAGATAGAATGTTTATTTGAAATATCAAAACATCTTCCCAAAGGCTGTGTATCTCAGGAGTTGAATTAGGATGGTGCTCAAGACTTTTAGACTCTATGTGTATAATTTTTTTATAATGACTATGTCTGTTATGTAGTGGACAAGCCAATCCTACATAATAAAAGCTTAGGTGGCATCATGCGATGGTGTCACAAGATGGCCACCATGACATCGTCACAAGATGGCCACCCCATGTCATCACAAGATGGCCACCCCCATGTTGTCACAAGATGGCCACACCCCACATTGTCACAAGATGGCCACCACAAGATAGCCGTCCCCATGTCATCACAAGATGGCTGGTAGGGGAAGGCAGTTGTGGGTGATCAGGCCAGCATGGGAGGGCAGTTGGGGGCGATCAGGCAGGTGGGCAGGTGAGCAGTTAGGAGCCAAATTGTGAGAGGGATGTCCGACTGATGGTTTAGTCCCCCAAGGGGTCCTAGATTGGAGATGGTGCAAGCCAAGCTGAGGGACACCCCCCCACCCAACACACATGCACAAATTTCGTGCACCAGGCCTCTAGTTTAAGAATAAAATGATAGTATAGAAGCATATTGGTGTATATGTCTTTTAAGAAAAACAAATCAGCATGATTCTATTTAAATGTTTTTCAAGTTGGTTACCTCTTTTGCTTACTTTTGTATTCTGATTTAAAAACAAACATATATTACCTAAAGGATAACAGAATAATGAAGTTTAAAACACCCCCGAAGGTGGGTGTGGGCAGGCACCATTCTCACATCTCTGGGCTCAGGGGCTGGCATTAGGGGTTCCCTGGTCATGTGCCTGCTCCATTGGGGCCACAGAAATTTTTGTTTCTTTAATAAATATATTTTACTCTATAGTCCAACTTAGATAGGTCAGTCCATTCAGGACAGAAAGGTGAAGATGAGAGTTTTGATACAAATAAAAAGGAAAAGTGAGAGAGACAGTTTCACAGCATGAAACAGAATTTCCGGCCAGACTGGTTATTTATATTATGATTCCAGAGAAAATGACAGCCAGTTGAGGTGAGAAAACACCAAGTCACTGAACTCAAACACTATTGGAAAACCGAAGACAAAATATAAATAACCATTTTGCCTATTTCATGTTTATCACAATCACTGCAATGCTGTATTTGGGATAAATGGGTTAATATCTGAATGCAAATGTGACTGATGTTTATTGAAATACTTTGGACATGCAAACGTATAATGCAATCTTTTTATATACATGTCTTGCCCAGAAATGAATTTGCTGGGTGGTTTCCACGCTGTAATTTGTACTTCTAGGAATGTAAATGCTGCATGCTAATGGATCTCCCAGTAGTTCGATTAGGCAACAGTGGATGAAGCGTGGGAGACAGCCGCGCACATCCTCCCCCCACCCCCCCGCCGGCCTCTGCTCTCATGTACTATATTTACAAACTTATTTCTGTGAGACTCAGAGACTTGGTGGTTTCAAGGACCTTCTTCATAAACACAGTGATTTATGCCTGCTGAGGGTTACTGACAAGTCAACTGGTAATTGTAACGAAATTCATAAAGTGCTGAAATCCATGAAATTATAAGACTTCACAGGAAATCAAAAGAGAGGCATCTTGGAACATAGACATCTGGGCACACAAAAGGCTTGCCCAGGTAAGCAGTATGTCTAACATGAGGTTTGAAGGGCAAGTAGTCATCTCACAGGTGAACGCAGGATCAGGGAGAAGGAGTGATGTTTCAGGCAGAGGGAGTGCCAGGTGGAGGGGTGAGGGCGGGGGCAGAGGGGAAGGAGCAACCCATTGTGAAGGGCCATAGTTAGGAGGTTGGATTTGATCCCAGGGAGTTAGAGGCTGAACTGTGTTTCCCCTAAAATTCATAGATGGAAGCCCCAACCCCCTAAAATTCATAGATGGAAGTCCCAACCCCCAATACCTCAGAACATGACTAAGTTAAAACGAAGTCATTAGGATGAACCCTAATCCCATATGACTGGCATTTTTGTAGGAGGCAATGAGGACACACAGCAGGAAGACATATGAAGATACCGGGAGAAGACAGCCGTCTGCAGCCCAGGAGAGAGGCCTCAGAAGCACCCACACCTGCTGCTCTGCAGGCCCCAGAAGTGGGAAAGTAAGTTTCCGTTGTTTAAGTCACCCAGGCCCTGGCACTTTGTCATGGCAGCCCCGGCAAACCCAGCCAAGGGCAAAGAGGTGTTCTAAGCAGGCGGGAGGAGGATGGTTAGATTTTCCTTTCTGAAAAACCACTCTGGCTAAGGGACAGATGATGCAGCCGCTCTGAGAGTCTGTGTGGGCCATGCAGGGCACCTGCTAAATACAGGATAATACAAGCCTCGCGCTCACAGGTCCTATACTGCACTTCACACCTGCACACTTAGCCGAGGGAGCCCTGATGACGGTAGACAGGTAAACTAATTGGAAATAAGTGAACAGACTGGAGAGAGATTTAGAAAATAGACTCCATGGTTTTTGAAGGTTGGTTGGAAACTACTAATGAGAGAGAGGAAGAAGTGAAGGATAAACTCTTTTCAGTCTTGGGCAACTGGTGGATGGAGGCACCTGCCGAAGCCATAAAAAAAAGAGGAGGGAGAGCTGGATTGGAGAGAACGATTAAGTCCACTCTGGCTCGAGTTTAAGGAACCAAGTGAGATGTCCAAGTGGAGATTTTCAATAGGATATAGGAGACATTAAGATATGCACTTTCATATGGATCACAATTTTAATGCCCATTATTTTAAGCACAGAGGTTGAAGAGAGGCTGGTAAGAAGTAATAGTGTATAAAATAAGAAAACAGTGTAAGAGAAATAAAAATCATTGTTTTTATAATCCAAACTCCTCAGTCAGGAGGTCATTAGAAGAATGTAGTGGCAAAGTCAGAAAAATGGTGTTGCTCATTCCCTTCCTTGCTACCCACCACCGGAGCCAGGCACAGTCAGGTCCTCACACCCAATTCCTTGAGGCTGGGGTGCCTGGGATATGGCGATAGTCACACGTGGATTTCCATATTCATCCAGCCAATGCTAGGGAACCTATAGTGGGCCATATACTGTGCTAAGCTCCTGTCACACTGCTCCTCATTCTCAGAACAATGCAGATGCTTCATCTGTTGCAGGGCCTCTAGAATTGTACTTCTAGTGACAGCATGGAGAAGTCTTTGCAGAGTGCACAACTGGACTTGCTTCAAAATATATGTAGATTTGGAAAAGGAAAAACAAAGCCACTGCCCCTCTACCTTTTTTAAAATATATTTTATTGGGTTTTACAGAGAGGAAGGGAGAGAGATAGAGAGTTAGAAACATCGATGAGAGAGAAACATCGATCAGCTGCCTCCTGCATACCTCTCACCAGGGATGCGCCCGCAACCAAGGTACATGTTCTTGACTGGTATTGAACCTGGGACCCTTCAGTCTGCAGGCCGACACTCTATCCACTGAGCCAAACCAGTCAGGGCCCCTCTGTTTTTTTTTTTTTTAATTTATCTTTATTGTTGAAAGTAATACAGATGTACCATTTTCTCCCCATTGACGCTCACCCCAGGCCTTGAGCACACTATTGTCTGTATCCATGGGTTATGCTGATTGCCCAGCTGGAGCTGCATATAAGTTCTTTGTTTAATCTCTTCCCACCCACCCTCTCTCTGAGATTGATCAGTCTGTTCCATGTTTCTATGTCTCTGTTTTGTTCATCAGTTTATTTTGTTACTTAGATTCTACATTTGAGTGAGAACATGTGATACTTGTCTTTCTCTGACTGACTTATTTCATTTACCATGATGCTCTCCAGGTCTCTCCATGCAGTCTCAAAGAGTAAGAGATCCTACTTTTTCACAGCTGCATAGTATTCCATGGTGCAGATGTACCACAGCTTTTTTATCCACTTATCTGCTGATGGGCACTTGGGCCATTTCCAGATCTTAGTTAATTTTAAATTGTGCTGCTATGAACATAGGGTGCATACATTCTCTCTGATTGGTGCTTTGGATTTCTTAGAATATTGTCCTAGAAGTGGGATCACTGGGTCAAATGGCAGTTTCATATTTAATTTCTTGAGGAAACTCCATACTGTTTTCCACAGTGGCTGCACCAGTCCGAATTCCCACCAGCAGTGCACTAGGGTTCCCTTTTCTCCACATCCTCGCCAGCACTTGTCATTTGTTAATTTGTTGATGATAGCCATTATGACAAGTGTGAGGTGCTACCTTATTGTTGTTTTAATTTGCATCTCTCTGCTGATTAGAGCATTTGAGCATTTTTCATATGTCACTTGGCCTTCTGTGTGTCCTCTTTGGAAAAGTGTCTATTTAGGTCCCTTGCCCATTTTGTCTTCCTTTTGTTCTGTTAAGTTGTATGAGTTCCTTATATGTTTGGATATTATCAAATGTATCGTTGCTAAATATGTTTCCCCATACAGTGGGCTCCCTTTTTGTTTTGTTGATGGTTTCTTTTGCTGTTCAGAAGCTTTTTATTTTGATACTAGAGGCCCAATGCACAACATTCGTGAAAGGGCCTTAGCCCCCACCACTGCTGCTTTGTACAGAAGGAAGGATATCTGGAAGGACATCTGGTCTAATTAACATATTACACTTTTATTATTACAGATAGCACCATTTATTTATTGATTTCCTCTTTTGTTTCCTTTGCCTGGGAGATGTATGGGCAAATATATTGCTATGGGAGATGTCTGGATTTTGCTGCCTATAATTTCTTCTAGGATTTTTTTTATCTTTATTAATTAAGGTATTACATATGTGTCCTTATTCCCCCATTCCCCCCACCCCCCTGCATATTCATGCCCTCACCCCCCTGGTGTCTGTGTCCATTGGTTAGGCTTATCTTATAGGATTTTTATGTTTTCTTGACTTACATTCAGGTTTTTTATCCATTTTGAGTTTATTGTTGTGTATGGTGTAAGTTGGTAGTCTAGTTTCATTTTTTTTTTTTTTTGCATGTATCTGTCCAATTTTTCCAACACCATTTATTGAAGATACTGCTTTGACTCCATTGTATGCTCTTGCCTCCCTTGTCAAGTATTAATTGAATGAAATGACTTGGGTAGATTTCTAGAGTCTTTGTTCTGTTCCATTGATCTATATGCCTGTTTTTGTGCCAGTACCACACTGTTTTGATTACAGTGGCTTTGTAGTATAACTTGATATCTGGTATTGTGATTCCTCCAAGTTTGTTCAACAGCAAATATGCTGTTGGTATTTTAGTAGGGATTGCATTGAATCGATAGATTGCTTTGGGTAATGTGGACATTTTACTGATGTTAATTCTACCAATCCATGAACACAGTTTATATCTTCCTCTATCTCTTTTTCAATGTCCTGCAGTTTTCTGAGTACAAGTCTTTTACTTCCTTGGCTAAGTTTACTCCTAAGTATCTTAATTTTTGTTGTTGCAATGGTAAATGGAATTGTTTGTTTAGTTTCTCTTTCTGAGCATTCATTATTGGTATATAAAAATGTCATTGAT
>PVJC01053545.1:0-10795 GCA_004026665.1 Murina feae | reverse complement strand
AGAGCCCTGAATTATGCAAATCACAGAATTGTGACCTTGGAAAGAAATCCAGTACAGCAACATCTCCAAATCTGGACACGGCCCTCTAAGACCCACTGCTGACTTCTCTGTTCCGCCCCTCCCTATGGAACACCTTTCTGAAATTGTATGGGTTTTGGAGTCTCAGGCAAAGCTTAGCTTTCCCAGCGCCCTGCCCTGCCCTGAACCGCTCCTACTCAATGACGGTGCGCTTGTACTGCTTGACGTCCTCGTGCTTCTTGTTGATTTTGAACTGGGTTGTGGCGAGTTTTTCCTTCTTCACATTCATCAGTCTGCGCAAGGAATTCTCTTCCGCCTTCAGTTTCTTCAGTTCTGACTCTCCGCTCTCAATCTGGTCCTCCAAGTTCAGGTTCTGTGTCATGACAAGGACTTCAGGTCAATGCAACCAAGTAGGGTTTACAGACAGAATGAAGGACTTTCTAGAAGAACTTCCATCAGACGTGATCTGAAAGGAGATGGAACTGCTCCAGCCCCGCACCCGCAGAAGCACGCAGACTGAATGGAGACACCAGTAGGCAGGGACAGAGAGTGCGTGACACCCACAGGGCTTCCGTGCGGCTTTCTCAGCAGAACTGGAACAGAGGTGCATACAAGGCCAGCTAGAGGCGGAGGAGGAGCAGGGAGGAGGGTGACCCAGAGCTGAGAGAAGCAGGGACCTCGACCCTGCTTTGCAGGCTGCCGAGGGCCGACAGGCGAGAATGTGGTAGGGAACAGTGTCTCGGGCCATCTCACTCTAACCTCTCCTTCCTCACGTAAGGAAGCCCTCACAAATGCCAGGGGCGTGGCCTGGGGACAGCCAGGTGAGGACGAGAAGGGTGCAAAGTGAGAGGAGTTTTCAGGTTTCCAGCCGGAGAAACTCAATGCTGGTGCTGGCTCTCCGCCTGCAGGGCAGACACTGTCACTAACTTGTCTCTAGATCCCAGGGGGCACTAGGTCACCTGGAGGAGCACTTCCAACAACTGTGAACACGAGTTTAAAACTTCTGCTACTTGTCTCTGAAACCCAGAGCAACAAGTGAGGTCAGTGAGGCCACCATCCCTGTCCCCTGGGGAGAGCTGGACGGCAGACACCCAGGAGCGCTCTGCCCCAGCACACAGCCATGGCGCTGCAGGGCCTGCTTCTTTGGGACATGGTACCGGCGAGGAAAGCAAATCCCAGGCACTAACACCCGTAACTCCAGGGAGGACGGAACAAACCTCCTTTAAGACACCAGCCAGCTTCTCCCTGTTGTCCGCCAGGTCCTGTATTTTCTTCTGATACAGCTGCACCTCCAGCTGACAGGAGGGCAGGCCATCCACCGAGTCGCGGTACACCTCGTACTTCTCCATCACTTCTTGCTTGGGGGGTAAACACAGAAACCGGGTGAGAGCCTCGCTGGACGCGGCAGAGACGTCGGTGCTCGCTGGGCAGTGATGCCGCCGCGGAGCAGCAGAGCGCTCAGACCCGCCACCAGCACGGTCATGCCGCCTCTGAGCCCAGGAGCGTGGACAGAGGAAAACTGCCTTCATTCCCCAACCCGCTCTCTGAAGCACCTCCCAAGGTTCCTCCAATGATCTGGAAAGGAGACTCCTTTCCTGCCAACACTCCCACGACCGATTCCCCCTGGGCAACTGCCTCTCCGATTGTAATCTTAGTCCTTTGTGTAAAGATGACTACTCCAGCTCATTTTTAAAAAGTCTAGTTCCTCTCCTAAAACCAGAATGAGCACTGTTGACCACACCTCCCTAACGAGGGCTTCTCTCCTACCCCAGCCCCTTCCCAACCAGTGGTCGTCATCAGCAAACTGCTCGTCTTCCTGCGGCCTTTTTCGTACTAACAGCATCCTGCAGGCCGTGACATAACCCATCACCTGTCACATGCTCCTCAGATCGGTCCCAGAGCTGCACTGTTCTCCATAGCTTTTGGGTTTCCTATCTTAATTTTAAAAATCCATCCCAGACCAAAATTATATAACTGTTCTCTTAAAATTTCTAAAACTGCCGAATTTTTAAATTTTAATCCAGTTAAAATGTATTTTTGCAAGTGCTGCAGTGTAGACCCGACTCCCTGCTTCTACATCAGCGAGAACCGTTTGCCAAATCCCCCACTCTTCCTCAGAACGTGCGGATCTCTCTGGGGCTCCTGCTCTGCGCCGTGACCTTGGTCTATTCCTGTGTGGAATTCTTAATGCTCAGGAATGACCTACGTAACAACCTCACAGGTGAACCGCGTGTCTTTCCATAGTTTATAAAACTTGCCTCAGAGAAGACGCTCAATCGTCCACCCACTTCTACTGGGTCCCACCCTAACCTCTTCCCCACAGGAACCAGGGTTTTTAGACAGTAATCCTACCATGTCCAGCACTCCACGCTGACGCAGTCCCTGCTGCGCCCTGTCTCTAAGGTCAAATCCAGCGCGCGGAGCCCTCCATCTCTGCCTAGTTTTCCATCACCTCCGGCCACTCTCCTAGGCATCGTGCTTTGTTCCCGGAACATACTTACTCGGAAACGGCATATTCTGTTCCCTCTGCCCAATGCAAATGCACCAGAATCACCTGTTCCTCCTTCAGATGTCAACCTCACTTCCCCTCCTCGCCTCACCCGTTTCCACAGGGTAAAGCAGACTCCCTCATCAGACTACTTCAAAGCACCTATACCATTTTCTGTTTGTTTCTTTGTGAAGATTTTTTTAGAAACAGATTTTATTTCCTGGAGTTTTACATTCACAGCAATTTGAACGGAAGGCACAGAGATTTCCCATATCCCTTCTGCCCCCCCCCCATGCAGACCCTACGCTTCTTCCCAGTACATATTAAAGCCTGTTATAATCTATAATAATAAAAGCGTAATATGCTAATTAGACTAGATGTCCTTCTGGACATTCTTCTAGACGAAGCTGGGCTGCGAGAGAAGCCCAGGTCCCAGGTGCCTGCCAGCAACCAGAGGAAAGCCACTGGTAGCAGCCGGGGAAGGAAGGCCTACTCTTGCACAAATTTCGTGCATTGGGCCTCTAGTTAGTCATAAAACTGTTTTAATACTTTTCTCCCTTAAAATAAAGTACCTAAGTCTCATGAGGGTCACTCAGGGCAAAGCCTAAAAATCATGTTGCCTAAGTGAACAAATGTCTTCAAATTCTATGTCTTTACCTCAAACCCACTTTGAGAAGAGCCACAAATTAGAGATTCAGGACAAACCCTTAAGAGGGAGAGATGGATAGGTAACCAGGAAATCAGATGATTAACAAATGATTGGAAACAGTTGCCAAAAAGACAGAAACTCACTAAAATAAAAAGGAGCCCAGCTGGTGTGGCTCAGGGGGTGAGCATTGACCTATGAACCTGGAGGTCATGGTTTGATTCCCGGTCAGGGCACAGGCCCAGCTTTCAGGCTGGAACCCCAGCAGGGGTGTGCAGGAGGCAGCAGATCAATGATTCTCTCATAACTGATGTCTCTCTCTCTCTCTCTCTCTCTCTCTCTCTCTCTCTCTCTCTCCCTCCCTCCCTCCCTCCCTCCCTCCCTCTCTTTCCTCCCCTCCCTTTCCTCTCTGGAAGAAAAAAACAAAACAAACAAACACATGTAAAATAACATTTAAAAAAGTAAAAATAAAATAAAAAGGAAACTTACCCTAGAATTTTTAAGCTTCTGGACTGTATCTTTCATTTTTTCTTTATAGTTCCTTAACTTCTCTGGGGAATCCACAATTTTTGTTTTCAAACTCTCTTGTACTTCTTTCAAAGAAACCACTGATAATTTTAGTTCATTCTGTGGAGAAAACCCTTTTATAGATTAGATGCGACATTAAGTGGGAGGTTTCCCATTACAATAATGGGAAAGGACAAGGAAGTGAGGTCCATGTTCGTGGCAGTGGGGGTGAAACTGAGTGATGGCCACAGTGTTTCCTGCCTTGAGGCTCACATTCATGCCCAGGCCCCAGGCCCAGCTTGTCCCTCAGTCCCTCTCAGACTCCTGTTGAGTGTCCCGGCTCTCTAGTGTCCAATGGCACTCTGCTAGCTGGTCACACAGGTCCTGTGCTGGGCCGTGACCAGTGTGGTCCTCCTGAGGGCCCCCACCTCCCCCCGCACTGCCTGAGTCCACGAGTCCTGGAAACCCTGCCCCACCTGCTCCAATCCCTCCGTCAGCAGGACCCAGGCTCACACCCACACTGTCCTTGTGCATTTCAGCTGTTTCTCAACTGACAGAACAACATGGGCACGTGACCAGTTAGTTACTTCTCATGTCCCAGGACCCCAGCAAAGTAACAGCACTGAGAAGGTGCTATGAGAGAGTTCCATCGACTCATTTTAGGGAAAGACACAGGAGACGTCGGACTATCACATCCCGTTACACACTCCCCCACACATGCCCCCCAACCTCCATGCTGCTGAAGGAAAAGGCGCTCACCAAATGCCGGCTTCTCTCTAGAACATCCGACTTCTTCTGGGCATTCCTCTCCTGCAGCAACACCTGAGGAGAAAGCAAAGCCTCTCGTCAGGACTCGGGCAAGTTAGACAGCTCTCGGAGCCCTTATAAAGCTACGGGCAGAAAGGAGCTGGGGCATTAGACCAGTACCCTCGTGCCTCAGCCCACACTATCCAACCCCACCCCAGCCCCCGCCAGAAGCACCCACAGCTCGCGTACTGAGCAGCTCAACGCCATAGCTGCTCAGCATTGCGGCTGCCTCGGCAGCCCAGAGAGAGGGAAACTGCTGTGGTGCCAAACGGACCCGCTCTCTCGAGGAGCGGCGTTCTTAGGGCTCACAAGTCCGATGCTGCCTTTCCCCTAACTGCCCTGGCAGCCTGGGCCCTGCAGCAAACGCTCCAGTGCTTCTGTGCAGTGTCCGCACATGCACTCCCGCCCCGCCTGCAGAGAGGCTCTCAGAGTCAAGGCCTGCCAGGAACACACCGTTTTCTGCCGGAAGTCCTGGTTCAGCAGCTGCTGCAGCTCCTGGATCTCGTCGGAAAGCTGCTGGAACTCGGCCTGCTCCTCCGCTGGAACAGAACTGAGCAGAGCAGCGCCAGTTAACCCCACATGGTGCCAGGTCTGCACTGTGCAGGCCAGACTGAGGGCTTGGCTCGTGGAACTTCCCTGGCATCACCCTCTGCCTTCATGTCTGACTGAGATGGACCTGCTGCCTCCAGGACACGCTCCCTCTGCTCCCCCCCATCAGGTCTTCCTCCTTGGGGACCACTTTCACCATCTGCGCACCCCACCCTCTGACCCTGACTGAGAATACGGACTCAGGGGCCCCCTTCCCTGCCCGCTCGGCTGCTTACTGGGCCCAGCAGCGCCTTCTCTGGCCCTCCCAGGCCTCCCTCACTGACCCTCCCATGCCCAGTCTCCTCCACAGGAAGGTTCTCAGGGTGAGGCTCTGAAACATGGTCTAGAATCGTTCCTCTAACTCTGTCCCTTACTGCCGGTGAGTCTGACGAGCTCTCACTTCCAGCCGCCTGAGTGCACCCCGTCAGTCCCCGTATCATTCCCCCGGGGGCGGTTCCCTGCACGTGGGAGCCCCCGCGGCTGTGAGGACACAGACGTGCTTTGCTGCAGGTGCTGCTGATCCTTCCCCAGGCCGGCCCTGTCGCTTGATCTGCTGTGCTAAAGCCGCCACGTGAACTTGAACATGTGCCTCCTGCGCTCTTTTCAGCTACTGCTGTCCCTGAAGGCAATTTACAGGAGCCCTGCGTAGCTACACGCAGACCCCAGCACGTTAGAAGGGATAAGAGTCTGTCAGTTCCAAATCAGAATGCACAAGGCCAGGACCCCTAACTCATGAGCGATTCTCTTCCTGTCTGGCCTGAGTCAACACAACGCCCCTCTGCTTCAGCAGAAGCGCTGACGACTAACTGGCCACCGGGAGCCACTGCGCTGCCGCTCCCCGCGCAAGCTAACTCCTCCCGGGCAGCTCCAGAGAGCAAGGCGCCACTTTGCGTGTGTCCAGCTAATGCACTAACGGCAAGAACGACACATCCTGAGAGTGAAAGAAAGGAAGGTCAACTTCACACAGTGTGTTAGGTAAGAAAGGGACTGGAGACCCACTGTATGGCTGTCAAACGCTACTCACAATCTACTTTGCTGTTTGAAGTGGCATTTATTTTATTTGTAAATCTGCTACTTACTCAAGTTTCTCCAACTTCATTAACGCCTCCTGGTGAGCCACATTTAGCTGCTGCATTTTGTCCACAGAAGATTTCTGTTAAAGTAAGTGTAGTGACTTCACATTAGCTTCCAACATAATCAGCAGGTGCTCACACATCACCGCCAGGGCAGACGCAAACACTCGCTCGCTACCCCTTTCACCGTCAGAAGCAAGCATGTGAGCCGGCCCCAGGCCCTAGACAGCGCCTCAGGGTGCCTGTGCTTCCTCACACTGAAGTGTGGGTGGGGTCTGGCACGCTGTGCAGCGCCAGGAGCAGCGCCTGAGCTGACAGTGTCTGGACCCAGCAGCTCGGTGGCGTGGAGTCAGTGCTGAGCATAAGCCACAACCGCTTGTCCCCGTGTGAAGCACAGTGGCAGCAGCCCCTTGGGCCAGGAAGCATCACAGGGGGTCTTTGTAGAAATGGCAGATGCCTGAGCTGTGCCTCAGAAATGAGAAGAAATTAGCCAAGTCGTGGTGCACGCGTGTCGGCACACACGCGTGCAGGCTTGGGGAGCATGTGGTGCTCAGGAGACACGAGCGCGGTGTGGTCTGTGCTCAGTGTGGCTGAGCTGAGTCTGAGTGCTGACTCGGGGGTTTTCCCGGGAGTGTGAGCCCCCAGCTGCGGACAGAGGGGAACAGCCCTTCCAACTCCTGAAGCGGCTAGGAAGGTGCGTATCTGTACAGGGAGCCACCGGACTGAATGCTGCCATGCGGGGCTGGGCCAGCATGATAACAAGCAGCACGCGGTCAGGCCACCACTGAGGAGCAAGCACCAACTCCAAGCCTCGGTGACGTAAGGGCACTGCTAGCATCAGCAGGGCCCGGGACGCCTCGCCACTCTTCTCCCCGACATTCCCTAAAACAGGAAGAGAAGCCTCAGCCTCTCCCTGACGTCAGTCACCCAACGGCCAAGGGAGCCTCCGGGAGGCGCTCCCCGTGACTAGGCTGCCCCTCACATAAACACCACGCACCCAGCCGTGCGCGACAGCCGATTCCGAACAATCACTAGTTCACAAACGATGCGACCCCAGAATCCTTTGCAATCTTACGTATTGAGAGAGAAACTCCATGTACGTGACCCGGCATGCTTCCCTGAAGTGGATGAAGTTGATGATCCCACTCAAAAACCGACAGGTCCGTTTGGCTTCTAAAACAGAAAGCAAGAGTCCTTAAGCAAGTCTTTGAAACAGTATAAACGTGGAAACTACCCTTTCCCGCAGAACAGAGCAGGTGTGCTGGGACAGGCCACGGCGCGCAGGCTGCCCGAACGTAAAGATCGGATGATGTTTGCATGAACAACTCAAAAAATGTTCAAGGCGAACCACTTCTGGCCACAAGAAAAGGGCAGGGCCAGCTTTCCTCTCCCACCTTAACCAGCCACAAAGCCAGGCACAACGGGCTGCAGCAGCCCGAGGGCAGCGGCCCCGAGGAACACGTGCCAGCCCACCGCCACCAGTGTCCAGGCTGTGTCCAGGCTGTGCCCAGGGAGGAGGAGCACAGGCTCACAGCTTCTGCTGAGCCATGAAGGAAGAGAGTTTGGAGAGGCCAAGGCAACCAGAATTGAAACTGGCCTCTCCAGACTCAACTCCATTGCCCGACTTACACTCCATTTGTTCAAGAAGGAAGAGAGAAGCGCCAGCAGTATAAGGAGAAAAAGAAAAAAAAAACGTTTTAAAAAGACCTGAACCAAACTTTTACAATTTACAAGATGGATATGTGAAATGAAAAATCCACTCAGCGGGGTTAACAGCAGACCTACCGAAGGAAGGACCAGCGAAACGAAGGCAGCGGGGAAAGGCATGTGCTGAGAGACATCCCCAAACAGCACAACCAGCGAGTAAGGGGAGCCCCACAAAGGAGTGGCAGAGGGACTTTCACAAAACAGCCGAACACTCTCCACACTTGACAGAACTACAAGTATATCCCAGGAAGTAAGCACATCTAAGGGAGGGGGTGGGAGGGGACACAGACAGATCCCCGAGAGGCACCCTGTGACAAACTGCCGAAACCTGCGGCATCTTCAGCAGCTGACTCGTCCAGGCTGAGGGGCAAGGGGTCGGGCTCACTGACCTTCATATAGAACAGCTGCCGATGCCCTGGCCCCACCGGCCACGGGAACGAGCCGGGAGGCCTGCAGGATGCGGGGCCTCAGCAAGGCTGCACACAGCCCAGTGGAAGGACGGAGCAGGGGAACTCCCACCAGTGCAGGGAGATGACAGGTTCCTGGAGCCTCTTCCTCGTCATTTCTGAGAAATCTAATTGTGGCCACTGCCATGGGTTTTAGTGGGAGGAAACTCTGTTGTGTGTTTCTAGAACCATCAAAATTAGGAGCTAAGATGAAAAGCGGGCTTTAGACAATGATAACCCTGAAAGAACTTCCAGAAGCAAAATGCACCTCAGGAGGGACGTGGCCTCGATCTGGGAAGCTGAAGACGAGTTTAAACTTATAATCCAAAATGCGCAGGGGCACCTGTGTGCACGCACGCGCACGCACGGAAGAAAACGCCTCTCATCCGTTTTTGGGGGCAGCTGCAGCAGGGCCAAGGGGAATTCATGGCACTAGCACCTTATTGGAAAAGAAGAAACGCCTCCAACAGCAGCCTCAGCTTCTACCTTAAAAAAATAACCACCAGGGGACAGGAGGAGAGAGCAAACCAAAGCAGGCATGAAAGAGAACGATGCTAAGCACAGAAACCAATAAAACGGAAACAGAAAAATCCATGAAACGAAAAGCTTTTCCTTTGAAAAGACCAACAACATGGAGACCCTCTAGCCAGAGGGGTCAGGGAGGAGTAAGAGTGGAGAGAAACTGCTCGAGTCCCAAGACTCCAGAGACAAGTGGAATGACACGGGAAGACAGGAGCAATGCTAACGCCTTGCCAACTGCAGTGGGAGAAGGAAGTCCCTGGAGATGGAGACCAGCAGAGGAGCCCTTTCTTTATGAAAGAGACTGATTCTTCAGCTGAAACCTTCCCACAGGTTTCTTCAATTATGCACGTACAACTGGTGAACTGGCATGTCGTGTAAATTAAATGTCCATCAACAGCACAAACGCCAGGAGAGTCAGGACACCACACCAGACCTCCTGCTCCGTGAGCCCCTGGTGTGTGAGCATCAGAGGCAGCAGTGAGGACTATGGGTGCTTCAGCGACAGACGTTTCCTCCCTGGTAAATAGTACCTGTACGTTGACATCTGACAAAACGGAGCCCACTAGCCACATCACAGCTGCCTCTTACTTGTATCAGGAATTCAGAACCACCACTCAGAAGAGCTTTCCTGTGGCTCTGCGAAGGGCAGCACCCCAATACCAGGATATAAAACACCCCCTTCCGAACGGCGGCTCCTTCCCTTGCCATTGGGGTTTTACGTTCATTCACGGAAAGGTGCTTAGAGGCCTCACTCACTTGGGTACAGAATGTCGGCTGTCTCAAAGTCGTTCACCCGGCAGATGGGCAGAAACGAGTTCCTGGAAGACGCAGGAGAAAACACTGAACAGTGTACCGTCGATCACACACAAGCCCAGGACAGAACAGCTTCTTTCCCACGGGATTTCTAGATATATTCGCAACGTCCGAGGACCACAGCAGACACGCACTGTCGCCTGAAACCGCCTTTTCTGTGCGTCATGTGCGTGCCCGTGCCCAGGCACAGGGGTGGATCCAAATCAGCCATGCCCACCATGGGGTGCTAGGACCCCAGCAATCTCATGTTCACACCCCTTAACACTTCAAGTGCACAGGCGAGGCCGTGAGTCGTGCTCCTGAAACTCTACAATTTAGCATGTACATGGGACGGAGTGAAGGGGAGGAGCGCAGACATTCCTCCCCACAGAACATCATGTCCTTAAGAAAGCTTAGCGTCCCGGGGATGGGGTGAGACTAAGAAAACAACGACGCTACGCACAGGTGAATGAACAGGTTGCTGACGGGTAAGAAGCCTTCCATCAAATGTGGGTACATGACGTCCGAGTTCACTGGCATCTAAAGGGGAAACCAGAAAATGTAAGTTACACATGAACCTGACGAAACGAGAAAAGTCTTCAAGAAACCTCACCCACAGAACGAGATGCAAGCATGTTAACTTATCACTAAAGAATCACACTAACTTATCACTAAAGAATCACACTAACTTATCACTAAATGACACAGATCCCCGAGCTGCGGTAATATTGACAACTAGGTTCCGAGGGTGCTCAGGAGCGGTCTGAGCGCAGGAGGAAGGAAGGGCGCTGGTTCCGGCTTCTCCGTAGCAGCACAACTGTGCCAGCTTTTACGCAGAACGAGCCCGGGGCAGAGCGCAGGCCTGTGTCAGACACAGAGCGAGGTTTCAGCGTCAAAGCCTCAGATTTCAAACCACGTGCTGCGACGCTGGATCGTGTGCACCTGAGACGGCGCTCAGCTGAGAAACACCTCTCCGCTGGAAATCCCTAAGGAGCCGAGAGCTCAGCTGCCTCCCTCAGCCACGTTCCACCCGTGTGTCCTTCCTCCCGACGCGGCTCCATCCTGAGCGCACGTCCCTGAGCGCCTGCCTGGGAACCCGCACGTCTGAGGCCCTGGGTCTCACTGTTTCTGTCTGACTGAACCTGTCAATATAAACCATCACCAGGCCTGAGATGCCTTTCTCAGCGACATTCTACACAAG
>PVJC01053544.1:0-10790 GCA_004026665.1 Murina feae | reverse complement strand
TGCTGGGGTCCCAGCCCAGCCCTCAGCGTCAGCCCGAGCCCTGTGCAGGGACTTGGGCACCGAGGCAGTGACTGTGGGTCTGTGCTTTCCTCTTGAGTTTGCAGGAAGAGGCCGGTACCTCTTCTCAGAACTCGCTAAGGAAACTAGCACAGGCATTTACTGATTCAAAAGCAGTTCATCTCAAAGGTTATATTTCTGAGGAAGAAAAGCAATTGTTGTAGCCCTTAAATGAAGGCAAAGGCAGACCTCATTTAGAAGCGATTGCTGCATCCTGGGGGAGAGCAGTGTTTGCTGCCAGCTACAGGTTAACCACAGGGTACTAGTGCCAATTTGGAAGCCTTGCCAGACCTTTGGGTGCCCTGGAGGAAATTGCCCACAGTCGAGGCGTTGTTATAAAAAGAAGCTGGAGGGTGGGTTGGGCAGCATGGCTGTGTTCTTCCACTGAGGAGGAAGCCCGGAGGGATGCTTTCACTAAAGCCCCTGGGAGTCCATTAGACGCCTAGAAACCCTCCTGGGTGGGGTGTCCAAATGTGAGGGCTTCAGTCCCTGCCCTCAGGCAGCTCAGAGTCCCCTGGGAGACACAGCATACCCTCACTCCCTCACAAGGAGAGTCGAGATCAAGGCACATACTCTACTAAACCTTTGTCCTGGGGTCCCAGGCGCATGCAGATGGCATGCTCAGTGGGTTGCCAAAGGCAGTTAGATGAAGGGCTGTCTACAAAGATGAAAGCAGTGATTCTCAACTGGGAGCAGTTCTGCCTCCCAGGGGACCCTGGCAATGTCTGGGACATTTTTGGCCACATTTGGGGCACCACTTGGGAAGGGTGCAGCTGTCACCTAATGTCTGAAGACCAGGGATGCTGGGAAATATTCAACAGTGCACCAGGCACCCCTCCACATCAAGGAATTATTCAGCCCAGATGCCAATGACACTGAGGTTGAGAAACTATTGTAGAAGAAGATAGTCACTGTCTACACCATGGAGAGCAGGACAGAATGCTCACTCCAACTTCTTCATCCTGTCTTCTCATCCCCTGTTCTCATCTCCTATTGGCTGAACCCCACGAGGGCCTAGTGGGGCAATCTGGAGAAATTAAGTTCCATAATTCTGGTTGTTGATGCCAATATCTATTAGTAAGGCAAGAGGGCCGACATTACAAGGCAAGGGACAAGACTTACCCCATGGCTCCACGGGAGCCCTGGTCCTCCTCAGGTAGCAGGACGGGTGCTCAGCATCCCTGTGCTGTCCTCTTTTTTTTTTTTGTCTCTGCTCCTGGTCTTTTAATGTTTGCTTTCAGAATGAGGGCAGGCCTAGCAGGTTGTGTGTGTGTGTGTGTGTGGGGGGGGGGCGGCAGTTATCTGGATTTGGGAAGAGAGAGTGTAGGATGGTGAAAGAGAGCCCCCAAAATGCTGCTAAAATGTTTCATGTGGATTTTCAGACAGTTCAAAAACTTCTCACCTCCCACTGGCTTGGATGTGAAAGTCAGAATTAAGGAGCTGCTACATTTTTCCAGCACAATGAACTTTAAAAATGGAATTGCTGTGTGAGGCAATGACTGATATTGCAGTAAACAGGCCAAGTACAATTGCATTATAGTTATTTCAGCTTTGACATTTCTTTGCATTTAGAATAGCATCAGCAAGGATGTTTAGAGACCAAGTTGTTCTCTCTCCTAGCACCCATTTCTTCAAGTCAAAGAGCGTCAGTGGAGGGGACCGTAATGTCAGGCCATGCCCTCCATCCCCCAGGTAGTGTTCCATTCTCTTCCTGTTTACATACTGCCATCCTATAATAAAATAATAGCTGTGTGCCTTTAGATGCCAGGAGACAGAAAATAAGAATATGTTGTAAATCTATTAGATGAATGTATTGAAAAAAAGGTAGGTGTGTGGGCAAGTAAAACATAGGTTTGTTTCTCAGCTCTTGGGTGCAAGGCACATGGCTAAAAGCTGGCACAAATGGTCTCTGTTGCAGAACCAGGCGCTTCCTCCATATACCCTCCTTTATCTGTTGCTGTGGCCTCTGGAGTCACAAAAAGAAAGGGTTGAAGGTGACATCCGGGATGGCTTGCAGAGTCTCAGGGGACTTAGTGAGTTTGGAACCCACATGTTGCGTAGCAGGCAATGTGGCATTAAACATTAAGTCCTCCTCAAAAGGCGTAATTGTGCGAAGCTTTTATATAGGTTAAGGTCTCTTCCGTACTGCACAATTTCCCCAATCCCTGTGGCCTTCCACACTTCTGCATTGGCCACAGACTAGCACTGAAGAACACTTGAGGTGAATGGACATGGTGGATTGTAGGTGGTTGTGAGAAGTCAGACTTACAGAGTCACTCCCATCAAGTACTGAGAAGGATGTCAGTAAAATCACGGGGATGAGGTGGGCTCACATTAGTGATCTCCAGCTCCACTTGGGAGCTCACTGACTGTATGGTCATTACTGCCTGCACTTTTCTTGTTGCCTGGCCTTCTTCCCAAGAGCTAGGGGTGGATCCCAGCTCCCCTCTGTGCCATGTGAGCCCACATTCCACCTAATAGGCTTGTCAGACACCAACGGTGACAGTACTATCTTTTAATGAAAGTCATGATCCACTTAACTGAAAGGATAGTGTATCTGATTTCTGAAAGTGTTGCCATGGGCAAGGTCTTATGGAATGCCTGTCCCAGCTTCCGGGGCACCCTTTCCTAGATACTCCCAGGTCTGAGCTTCCCTGTGGTTCATCAGGTAGAGGAAAGGAAGTGAGACAGACATTTCTAGTCCTTCACTATTCGGTGGGGCAACAGTAGGCTTATGGTTGTGAGTATGTGAAACAGAGAGTTTGTTCTTGTATTATTTATTAAATAATGTATTTGTATTACAACTGTAAACCTACTTTGTCCCACCCTGGTATAACACCTCAAACATTTTCTTTGTATGACTTTTTTTTTTTTTTTAACAATTGTATACAGCTAAAAAGTACTGCTCAAAAGGACCCTTCTGTGCCCTAGCAATTGGTTGTCTGGATCCATTGGCTCTTCCAGGAGCCAGGAAACAGAGACCAAATGGTGAGATTGGCTAACAGTTTGACACCTGGTAGCAGGGTTGTCTGGGCCTGGCTGCCTGAGGCTGGTGGTCTTATGAGAGGTGGGGTTACTAAGAATATGGGCCGAATAGCCATTTTTGTATTCAAAATGAGAGTGCCGAGGACTTGTGGGTATCTGTTTGGAGAGCGGAGCCTGACTACATTTCCATTGCTATGTACCCAGGATCTAGCATAATAACTGATACATGGTGGGCACTCAGTGTACAATTGAATAAACGAATGAATGAATGAAGAGATCCCATAGGAGAGAATGGATACACAACTGACCAGGATGGAGAAACACTGTGACAATGTGACTTCTGTGATCTGAGCCAGGCGGGTCCCTGCCGAGAGGACAGTGAGACCAAGTCCAGGCAGAGTTTCCAGTACAGTCTCACCACCTGATAGATGTGTGGCCCCAGAGACTTACATCTCCTCTCTGAACCTGACTTTTCCATCTTTCTCCTTCTGGACTTGGCCAAATGGCACCTTGTCAAAAGATTTTTCGTATTGATCGGTTTTATTATGGCAACAGATAAAATATCATTGGCTTATTCAACAACCATTTTTTTCCTTGCTCACATTCCCCATAGATGTGCCTGCTGGAGGCTGTGGCTCTGTCACATGTTTTTTCATTCTAAAACCAGGGGGCGGGGCCAGCCCTAGCCTGGGACATTCAGTTCTCATGGCAGGAGCTAGAGAGAAGAAACTGAGCTACACATACTAGTACATTCAAAGCTTCCTGTATCTGCTCACTTTTCATTGGCCAACACAAGTCACATGACAAGCCTCAGGTTTTGCGTTGGAGAGGTCTCCCACCTTCAGGGAAGGAGTACTGACCACAGGGCAGGAGCAGTATCTATAATTCACCTGGGCGGGTGGAAGCAGCAGTAGATTCTGAACAATAACGCAAGTACCCCAGCCTCCCTGATTACCCTATTTAAAGTTGCAATTGTTTTCCACACCAGCATGCCTACCCTGATCTGTTTTACTCTGTTTCCTTATGCTGTATCATTATTATGTGTCATTCACTTAGTTTTTAATTATCTATCTTACCTATATCTGACCACTCTAGAATGTTAGCTCTGTGAGGGCAGGAGTTTTGACTGTGTTTCCCCAGATGTATTCTCAGAGTCTTGGACTGACTCATTCCTCCATCTGTTGTGTGAAGATGACAGTGGGTGATGGGTAGCAAGTGCCTCTCTGGGCACTAGGTCCTCCCCTCCAGGGCTACATGTCCTGTCCTGGGTTGGATTCACCTCTGTCCCCAGAGGGCTTGTCTGTCACTCAGCCACCATGTCCTGTCTACTGACAAGCACTCACCTCCTTCTGTGGATGACAGGTCAGGATGTGCGATGTGGACAGACAGACCCACTCCTGGTGGCTTTCGATGTTAAGACAGTAGGTGTTTCTTTTTCTGCCAGCAAAGTGAGGAGGCTGTTTCAAGAAATCCAAAAAAAATTATAACCCTCCAACTGCCCTCACCTTTAACGTAAAAGCTTCAATGCTCTATTTCCTACTTTTAATTTATCTTTCATTGTATTCTTTTCTTTGACAATTGAGGCCAAATTTGACCAGTGTATGTCCAATGAGCATCCAATTGAGGCAAAAATTTACCACTTTCGATGTGGCTTAAGGATTCCCATGATTGCCTGGGGTTGGGGATCAGCGCTTCTCAGCACAGATAGAAGTGCTTCCACAACTTCATCCCAGCATTCTCTCTGCACAGAGTAATAATGGATGACAACATCCTAAAGAGATTGCAAATATCCATGTATTCCAGTTCTCTGTTCTGCACACCTACTACGTGGCTGTCACTCTGCTAAGCAGTTGGGGCCTGGTGGTGAGCCGTGAGAACAGCTTCCCTGTCTTCAGGGACCCTGCAAGCCCTTTGGAGTAACAATTGCATCAATAATATTGTGCAAAGGAGTGATGCGGCCACATGTAACTGGTGGACGCTAAAAGTTGCCATCACGTGATAGCTCTTTTTTTTTTTTAATCTGTTAATGAACAAAGCTTAGGTTTTGTAGAGAAGAGGTTTTTGAAGGATGTCCCAGATGGGTATACCAGAGGGAAAGTTATTTAAAGTTGAACAAACACAACTGAAGGACCGCTGATGTGTAATTGTGAATTCTTTTCTGTTCTTTCAAGAGCCTTTTCTGCCTGAAAACGCCACACGTCTTTACTTACCTTCCAGTGACTCTAGGATAAAGGTATACCCAGACCGACTCTTCTACCACTTTCCGTGGCTCTTGGTGGCATTTTCTACACTGTTGCCCCAGCCAGAAACTTTGACGTTTTTCCTGGATTCTGCCCTCCATTCACCCCCCATCAGTGTAGTTGCTCAGGCCCATCCATTCCACCTGAAGTATATCCTGTCTCCACAGCATCTCTCCCACCCTCAGCTGCTGAGCTGAATGGAAAGAACTCAGCTCTGTCCTGGAACAAAGCAGCAAACTTCCTGAACCCAGTCCAGCTTCCAGGCACTTCTGCAAAATCCTGATTGGCCCACTCCCCTCTGCTTCAAATCCTTAGAGCTAGAGAGGGAATGTGAGTGTCTAGGGAGAGAAAAAATAAAAGCGTTTAGGAAAGTAAAAAAAAAAAGAAAAAAGTTTGTAACTAAGAAAGACAAAGTGAATGGGAGGGAGGAGAGAGAAAGGAAAAGGGCATATGAGAGAAAGTAAAGCCAGGGGAGAGGAAGAAAAAGGGTGTGAGGAAAAGTAAAAGAAAGCAAGTAGACTGCATGTGAGGAAGTCAAAGTGAGAGGAAGAACACATGCATACGGGAGAGAGAAGGAGAAACCGGGTGTAAAGGAGATGAAGTGAAAGTGAGAGAAGAGAGAAAATAAACTGAGAGACAGAAAAGGTATGTGTGGGTGAGAGAGAAAGGAAAACGGAGTGGAGGGAGGGAGAAGAAGTATTAATGTGAGAGGAAAAGTACAAGTAAGCCGGCTGGGAGACAAAAAGAAAGTCAGTGTGAAAAGTTGAGAGAACTTGCAGCTGGAAAGATGAGAGAGGAAGAGTGAGGGAGAGCGAGTGAAGACGAGAGAAGCCCTGGTCCGTGTGGCTCAGTTTGAGTGTCACCCCAGCACCGAAAGGGTGCCAGTTCAACTCCCGGTCGGGGCACACGCCCAGGTTGCAGGTTCGATCCCTGGTCAGGGTGGGTGTGGGAAGCAAGCTATGGATGTTTCTCTCTCACATTGATGTTTCTCTCTCTCTCCCGCTCCCTTACTCCCTCTCTAAAATCAATAAAAACATCATTAAAAAAAATTTTTTTTTAAAGAGAGCTAATGGGAGAGACAGATCCAGGTCACATCCCAGGATCACGTGTGCCTGGAGCCCTTTCCACAGGTTCTGGCAAAGGTCGCAGGTCTCCTCTTCAGCTGAATCGGGTTTCATTCCAGGATTCTCTTTTCTAGGAAACAGGGGACCTGACTCTGGCAGTATCAGAAGGAGGCAGGTGTGTGGGCACCTAGAGTTGTGTCCCACGGAGTCTGTTGGCAGGTCAGATTTAAAGCCTCCACTGTTTATGATTTGAGGACACAGGTGAAGGGCATTACTTAGAGATGAACTGCTTCATGACATTAGACACCTCTCCCTAAAGCTTCTCCTGCTGCCAGGACCCCAGCTCCTCTGTGAGGAAATGCAGTGGTTGGGAGGTACCCCCATGGTTATCCTAGAGGAAAACAGGAAACCATGTTTGACTTCCAACCCACATTTCCTAAGCTGGAGACACCAGTTAGGTTTCCCTTTTGCCTTGGCCCTGATTAAGCATCATGTGTACATGGGATGGACGGCTGAGGCCTGAGTCCAGGCCACCGTGGCGTGAGTGGAAATGCACAACACACACGTGAGCAGCTTGCTTCTCTGCATGTTATTTGCCTTCTGTTTGTCCTCTGTTGCTATAGACGGAAGGGTAAGTTACCCTTTAGGGACAAGAGCAAGTATAAACATCCGAGCAAAAGTACAATTTTTAAACACAAGCCACAGGAAGAAACCATGTCAAACTGACTTGCTAATGAATCTCAAATAGAACGCACTACGTTGATCTAATGCGTAATCGCTTTGTTGTTTTTTCTTGAAGGAACATGCCTGATGTTTTAGGCTTGCCGGTCCTTGAGAATACTTTTTTTTAAAACAGCTGGACTGAATAAAAAAAGGTTTGTGGTTTCTGCATGGGGGTATCTGTACGTAGAATAGAATGGTTTCCTGTGATTTATGATTGGCTTGTGCATGGTAATGTTTACTCAATTTCAAATGGCCTTCAAGTTGGGAGTTTTCCCAGGGCTTCACCTCTCCCTTTGACAAACACTTTCTAAGGACCCGAGTGCTGGGCATAGAGAAAACAGAATTAACTTCTATCTCGGGTCCCTGCTCTAAGTGTGTGCGCACTGGTGAGAGATTTGGAAATATCACCGGAGTAGTCCCAAAGTTCTTACACAAGAAACAAAACTAATTAGCAACTCCAGCTCTTAGGGTGAATCCTGAAAGCAACTCCTGTTTCTTACATATTTTTCTACAATGCCTTATTTACCTCCAAAATTGAGATCACAGTGTTTAGAGTTCTCAGCACACTATATTTATACTTAGAATACATAAAAATAGTTCTTTATGTTGTGAATATTCTTCCAAAGCACTCTATATAGTGATGAGTAGAAAAGTATTCTATTTTATGAATAACCTACAATTGACCTAATTGATCCCCAAATATGTTTTTTTATGATTTCTCCCGAATTTTTACTACTGTTAAATATATGATCGAAGGTATCTATGTCTTACATCATTATTACTTAGGATAAAATCCAAGAATTTGAATTATTGAGTCAAATTATTTGGAATCAAGCTACCACTCGATTTTACCATTGTTATTTTTCCCATCTTGGCCAATAACAAGAATAAAATGGATCCTTTGTGTATAGTTTCTTTTTCTTAGTTAATAGTCATGCTGCACATACACCATCAGTCATCTTAACCTCTTTTCTAAAAGTAGACAATCTGTTTATGTCCTTTTCCTAGTTTTAATAACTTCCTTGTCTTTTACTTATTGATTTATAGAGATTTTTACATATAAAACAGAAGCATGTCATTTCATATGTTATAAATATTATTTCTATTTTTCATTTTTCTTTTACTGCATTTTAGATATGCAGAGGAATTCAATTATAATATTTATTACTAAATGTTCTAATTACAAAAGTAAATGCATATTCAAGCCAGAGAGCTTAGAAAGAAATAGAAATGCAGGAAGAGAGAAAAACTAACCAGAGCTAAGCAATTTTGTCTTTATATTCAATATTTTTTCATATTATGCAAACATGGTATTATACTGTATATACACTTTTGTATATATATATGTATATATATATATATATATATTTCATGATGATAGCAAATATTGTTACAATAATTTTTATAACTGAAAGCATAGTCTATATAAGTCTTCATTTCACAAACATAATAGTCCACTAATTTGCCAAGCACTGTGTTTGCTACTGAGGATACAGCTGTGAACAAAATTAGCACGTTCTCTGTGGTCTGACAAGGAGATACAGAAGACCTGAGTGTTACAAAGAAGAATTACAGACTGTGGAGTAGATGTATAAAAGGCCAACTGAAATCATCTTGGGAGTCATGGAAAGCTATGAAGGAGATGTATTAGTGTTCTCTGGAGAAAACATAACCAACATAGATATAGAGATAGTTACAGATATAGATAGATGCTATAGATGTAGCTATAGTTATAGATATAGGTATAGACAGAGATATAGATATAGACAGAGATATAGATATAGTTAGAGCTAAAGAAGAGATTGAGACTGATAAATATCAAGGTTTGCAGTAAGCGAATTGGAACCCAGGAAAGCTCCAGTTCAAACACCTACAGGTTTGAGAACTGGGAAGGGCTGATTTTTCAGTTCTGGTCTGAGAGCAGGATAAAACCACTGTCCCACCTTGAATCCAGTCAGTCAGGAGGAATTCCTTTTGTTAAGAATGAGATCAGCCTTTTAATTCTATTCAGACCTTCAACTGGTTGGGTGAGACCCATCCACATTAAGGAGGGCAATCTGCTTTACACAGTCTCTCAGTTTAAATATTAATCTCTCTCTAAAACAACCTCACAGAAACGTCTAGTGTATGTAGAGTATTTTAAGCAGGGAAGTGACAGGATAGGACTTTTGTATTTGAAACATCACTCTGGCTTCTGTGGGGTGAAGGGGTTGGTGAAGATGAACAGAGCAGAAGTGGGGAGGCCAGTAAAGAGGCTCCTGCAGAGATGGGACTGAATTTTAATTGGAGTGCTAGGAGTGCAGATGAACATGTGCTTGGTGGGTTCCAGAGATTTTTGGGACTCAGCATGTGGTTGCCTGACACAGGTAAAATTGAAGGCAGAATAAAAGGTGGCTGCAGAGTTTCTCCCTTGATAAACTGAAAGCTGATGGTGGTCAGGGCTGAGATGGAAGCACCAGAGGTGTACAATTTGGGGAGCAGTTAGAGAATTCATTTTGGGACATGTGCATATGGGACACTCAATAGAGATGGTGAACAGGCAGTGCTACTATAGGTGAAGACCTCAAAGAAGAGGCCTGGCCTATTGATGTTCCCTTGTGAGTGAACATGGCCTTGTTTTAGTGGCCACTTTATATCAGACACTAACCCGTACATTCTCTCATTATATCCATACAACAAGCCTAGGAGGTAGGCATAGTTATTGCTCCATTTTATGGATGAAGATACTGAGGCACAGAGAGATAAGTCATTAGTGGAAGGTCACTAATAAGTGCAGAGGAGAATATTGAATTCAGTTGGTATGTATCCCATGCTGTTGCATGAAATCGCTATGCTATCCTGACTCCTCTCACTAGCACAGAATTATTTAATATGGTGGGTCTTGGAAACATTAATGGGCATTATAGGCTCCCAAGAGCTTATTAAAATACAGATTTCCCCAGAGTTTCTGATTTAATAGATCTAGAATTTGCATTTTTAACAAATTCCCAAGTAATGCCGATGATGCTGGTGCAGGGCCCTCACTTTTACCAGGATAGGTATCTAAACTAATAAAAGCGAAATAGTAAAATTAACCGTTTCTCTGAGATGGGTAAGCCACGCCCACCAGCCAATCAGAGCGGCTGTATGCAAATTAGCCCAGCCAACATGGCGGCCGCCACTCACGGACCTGAGTAAACGGCTGTTTCCATTGCGGCAGGAGCGAAAGTGAAGCTGCGCCCGCTCAGCTCAGCTCTGATTAAACTGGCTCTAGTGAAACACAGCTTTGAAACAATATAACAATCATAGAATCCTCCGGAGCTGAAGGAAAGAGCAGCCCCGGCCTCACCAGTAAAAGTAACAATTGTTTCATTATAGATGCTGCGAGGTGAAGCAGAGGAGGCTTCGTTAGTTAGAAGGCCGCCTTAAAGGAACAGTGTATCAATTATAGAAGATAAACAAACGCCAGGCCTTAAAGGAACAGTGTATCAATTATAGAAGATAAACAAATCCCCAGGCCTTAAAGGAACAGCATCAATTATAGGAGAGAAACCGCAGACACCTGCGTCCAGTCAGCCTTGCTGGGACGTTGGGTCAATGGGAGCTGTGGGCAGCCTTAAAGCCCCTCACCCAGGCTGGTCAGGCACGCCAGCAGGTGGGCATCCCCCGAGGGGTCCCAGACTGCGAGAGGGCACAGGCCAGGCTGAGGGACCTCCCGAGTGCACAGAGCGGCTGCAGAGCG
>PVJC01053543.1:0-10795 GCA_004026665.1 Murina feae | reverse complement strand
GTGTGGTCCTTCTTAGGTTCCTTTTGATTGGGGTTCTCTGCGCCTCCTGGACTTGGAAGTCTATTTCTTTCACCAGGTGAGGGAAGTTTTCTGTCATTATTTCTTCAAATAGGTTTTCAATATCTTGCTCTTTCTCTTCTTCTGGTACCCCTATAATTCTGATGTTGGTGCGTTTGAAGTTGTCCCAGAGACTCCTTACACTATCTTCATACTTCTTGATTTTTTTCATTTCTTTTCTTTTCTTTTTTGTCTTTTCCAGCTGGGTGAGTTTTGCTTCTTTATATTTCATATCTTTGACTTGCTTCTTACGATCCTGTCGTCTGCTGTTGGATCTCTGTATGTTATTCTTTATTTCAGTCAGTGTATGCTTAATTTCTAGCTGGTTCTTTTCATATGCTCGAGGGTTTCACTAAATTTATCGGCAGTCTCTAGAATATTCTTGAAAAGTCTTATAAGCATGGTTTTGAACTCTATATCCAATCATTTGCCTTCCTCCTTTTCTGTCTTTTGGGATTTGCTTCTTAGTCTCTGCATTCAGGCTTTCTGTGTTAGGTGTACTATAGGGCCCAGTGGTTCAGCCTCCCCAATCACCTGGGGTGGACACTCTTGTGGTATGCCTTTGAAGGCTGGGTGCACAGTCTTATAGTTATCACTGGGCGGTCTCACTGGAAGGAAATGATCTGCAGGCTTTTCTCCTTGTTGTTTAGGGTTTGGATCTTTTGGAGTTCTGCCCTGGCTGCAGGCTGGCAGGCACCCAGCTTGGGCAGGGTTGTAGGTGGGATGGGATGGGGTCTCAGAGTCACAGGGCGGAGCACTCCACAATGGCTGCTTTTCCGCGGCTGAGTCTGCGTGCGCCCCTCAGTCCCCACATCTCCGCGTCAGTGACTCCTGCAAACGGCACTGGCCGAAAATCGCTAGTCTTCAGCCCCGCTGCCTCGCAGCCCGCGCCGCACTCTTTGCGACCCCAGGAGTCCACAATCTCCTCTCTAGCCGCGAACCCGACCGAGCGCAGCCACCGCTCCCCTTCACCCGAGCCACCACGGCTCCGCGCCGCCGCCTCCGTTCCGCGTGTCCCTTGGTACCTTTCAGTTTTGGCGCAGGGAGCTTCCACTCAGTCTCAAAGCACTCCTTCTCTTGCCTTCTGGTTGCAAAGCCTCCCCTCCCTTGGTTCTGGAGGATGGCCATTTATCTGTGTAGTTGTATTTAAAAATATAGTTGTGGAGGCTGCGGATTTAGGTATATACCTCATGCCGCCATCTTGGTTCCTCCTCTGGATTCTCTATTCTATTCCATTGATCTATATGCCTGTTCTTGCACCAGTACCAAGCTGCTTTAAGAACAGTGGCTTTGTAATATAGCTTGATATCTGGTATTGAGATCCCACCTACTTTGTTCTTCTTTCTCAGGATCACTTTAGCTATTCGGGGTCTTTTTTTATTCCAGATGAATTTTTGAATAGTTCGTTCTAAGTCTGTAAAATATGCCGTTGGTATTTTAATGGGAAGAGCGTTGAATTTATAGATTGCTTTTGGTAGTATGGACATTTTAATGATGTTGATTCTACCAATCCATGAACATGGTATGTTCTTCCATCTGTTTATGTCTTCCTCTATCTCTTTTTTCAGTGTACTATAGTTTTCCGAGTATAGGTCTTTTACGTCCTAGGTTAAGTTTATTCCAAGGCATCTTAATTTTTTTGATGTAATGGTAAATGGGATTGCTTTTTTAATTTCTTTTTCTGTAAGTTCACTATTGGCATATAAAAATTCCAGAGATTTCTTGGTGTTAATTTTGTATCCTGCTACATTACGATATTCATTTATTAGGTCTAATACTTTTTTGATGGAGTCTTTAGGGTTTTTTAAGTACAGTATCGTGTCATCTGCGAATAATGACAATTTTACTTCTTCTTTTCCAATTTGGATGCCTTTTATTTCTTCTTCTTGCCTGATAGCATTGGCTAGCACTTCCAGTACTATGTTGAACAGGAGTGGTGAAAGTGGGCATCCCTGTCTTGTCCCTGTTTTTAAGGGAAATGGTTTTAGTTTTTGCCTATTAAGTATGATGTTGGCTGTGGGTTTGTCATATAAGGCTTTTATTATGTTGAGGTATGATCCTTCTATTCCCACTCTGCTGAGAGTTTTTATCAAGAAAGGGTGTTGGATTTTGTCAAATGCCTTTTCTGAATCAATCAATATGATTATGTGATTTTTGTCTCTCAATTTGTTTATGTGATGTATCACATTTATTGATTTGCAGATATTGTACCAGCCTTGCATTCCTGGAATAAATCCTACTTGGTCATGGTGTATGATCTTTCTAATGTGATGCTGGATCCAGTTTACTAGAATTTTGTTGAGCATTTGGCATCTATGTTCATCAGGTATATTGGCTTGTAATTCTCTTTCTTTGTGGTTTCTTTATCTGGTTTTGGGATTAGGGTAATGCTGGCTTCATAGAAAGAGCTTGGAAGTGTGCCTTCATCTGGAATTTTTTGGCATAGTCTGAGAAGGATTGGCTTTAGTTCTTTGAAAGTTCTATAAAACTCACCTGTGTAGCCATCTGGTCCAGGGCTTTTGTTTACTGGAAGCTTTTGGATGACTGTTTCAATTTCACCAGTAGTTATGGGCCTATTCAGGTTTTTTGATTCTTCCTGGTTTAGTTTTGGAAGCTTGTATTTTTCTAGGAATGTGTCCATTTCCTTGAGGTTGTCCAGTTTGTTGGAATAGAGCTGTTCATAGAATTTTTGACAATCCTTTGTATATCGGTAGGGTCAGTTGTTATTTCCCCTCTTTCATTTCTGATTTTGTTTATTTGGGTCCTCTCTCTTTGTTTCTTGGTGAGTCTGGCGAGGGGTTCATCATTCTGGTTAATTCTTTCAAAGAACCAGCTCTTGTTTTCATTGATCTTTTGTATTGTGTTTTTTTTTGGTCTCTATGTCATTTATTTCTGCTCTGATCTTTATTATATTCTTCCTTCTGGATACTGTAGGCTTTTCTTGTTGCTCTCTATCTAACTCTTTGAGTTGTAGATTTAGGTCATTTATTACCAGTTTCTCTTGTTTTTTGAGGTGAGCCTGTAGAGCTATGAACTTCCCTCTCAGGACTGCTTTCATTGTGTCCCATAGATTTTAGATTGTTGTGTTTTCATTGTCATTTATTTCCAGGAAGGTTTTTTTTTCTTCTTTGATCTCTCTAGTAACCCATTCATTGTTTAATAAAATGCTATTTAGCCTCCAAGTGTTTGATCTTTTTTAAAGATTTTTATTGTAGTTGATTTCTAGTTTTATGCCATTATGATATGAGAAGATGCTTGTTATGATTTCTATTCTCTTGAATTTGAAGAGACTTTGCTTGTGTCCTAATATATGGTCTATCTTTGAAAATGTCCCATGAGCATGGGAGAAGAATGTATATTCTGTGGCTTTGGGATGAAATATTCTGAAGATGTCAACTAAGTCCATCTGATCTAGTGAGTCATTTAGGATGGCTGTTTCATTGCTGATTTTTTTGTTTAGAGGATTTATCCAGTGGTGTCAGTGGGGTATTAAAGTCCCCTACTGTGACTGTACTGCTATCAATATCTCCCTTGATGTCTTCCAGAAGTTGTTTTATGTATTTGGGTGCTCCTATATTGGGTGCATATATGTTTACTAGAGTTATATCTTCTTGCTGAGTTGCTCCCTTTATTACTATGTAGTGGCCTTGCTTATCTCTTGTTATGGCCTTTACTTTGAGGTCTATTTTGTTGGATATAAGTATTGCAACTCCAGCTTTTTTCTCATTTCCATTTGCCTGAAAATTTTTTTCCATCCTTTGACTCTCAATCTGCGTGAATCCTTTGTTCTGTGGTATGTCTCTTGTAGACAGCAGATATATGGGTACTGTTTTCTTATCCATTGAGCTACCCTGAGTCTTTTGATTGGAGAATTCAATCCATTTACATTTAATGTTATTATTGAAAAGTACTTTTTTGTGGTCATTTTTATCCTTAATATTTGTGCTTCTTCTTGTCTTTCTGTTTCTTCTTTTTACAGCAGTCCTTTTAGCATTTCTTGCATTGCTTGCTTGGTAGTAATAAACTCTCTTCATCCCTTTTTGTCTGTGAAGCTTCTGATTCCACTTTCAATTTTGAATGATAGCCTTGCTGGGTATAGTATTCTTGGATTCATTCCCTTGCTTTGCATCACTTTGTATATTTCATTCCATTCCCTTCTTTCCTGGTGTGTTTCTGTCGAGAAGTCAGCTGATATTCTAATTGGCGATCCCTTGTAGGTAATTTTTTGTTTCTCTCTGGCAGTCTTTAAGATTCTTACTTTGTTGTTGGTGTTTGCCAATTTAATTATGATGTGTCTTGGTTTTGGTCTTTTAGGGTTCATCTTGTTTAGCACTCTATGTGCTTCTTGGACTTGTGTAGTTTTTTTCTTTGTGCATATCAGGGAAGTTTTCTGTTATTATTTCTTCAAACAGGTTTTCTATTCCTTGCTTTTCCTCCTCTCCTTCTGGTACCCCTATTAAGTGAATGTTGTTTCATTTTGTGTTGTCCCAGAGCTCCCATAGGCTCTCCTCTTTCTTTTTAAGTTTTTTTTCCAGTTGCTACTGTGTCTGTGTGTTTTTTCCTACCTTGTCTTCTAATTCGCTGATGCGGTCCTCTGCCTCTTCCAATCTACTGTTTAAGCCTTCCATTGTGTTCTTTATTGCAGCTATGTCATTCTTCATTTCCTCTTGGTTCCTTTTCATACTGGTGACATTCTCATTCAGCTCCTTATAATTCTCATTGAGTTGTGTGCATTTGTCTTCCAGCCGTTTGAGCATCCTTATAACCACTACTCTGAATTCTTTCTCTGATAAGTTGGTAGCCTCTGTTTCATTTAACTCCATTTCTGTTGATTCCTCTTTTTCTTTCCTTTGTGCATTGTTTTCTTGTCTTCCCATGTTTTGCTGTAATGTTTTAATTGTAGCTCCAATTGCTTTGCTACCCGGTTTCTTTTGGGGGTGGTGCTATCTAAGTTTGGGTCTATTGTAGCTCCCTACTTGAGCTATTTGGGTTCTCCTGATTATGTCTGCAAGCTGGAAAGGCCCAACTGTGGTGTCTAAAAGTCAGTAGCCATGGAGGGGTTGTCCCAATATTTGCTGTCTTGTGCCCTTGGTTGAAATCACTTGTGCCCCGTTGGGACTCACAGTGGCACCGAGGAACCGTCTTTTGGGGTGTTGGGGCTCAGGAGGTCTGTGTTCTGGAAAGGCATGACTATGGTGTCCAGAGTTCTGTAGTTGTGTAGCAGACAGAAAATCAAACCCTGTTGGGGTTCTCGGTGTCTTCTGAGAGAAGTCTGTGGAGCCACACACCTGGGCGACCTGGGCATAGATACGTGTGACTGTGCAGAGCTGGGGCCCACAAGTGTTTCCCAGTTTGTTGTGCCACGTGCATGTGGCTAGGCGACCTGTGGGCCGCTACACAGGAGTGCGCCTAGCTGGGGAGGTGTTTTTTCCCAGTTAAGTCTGTTGTGTCGCGCTCGTGCATGCGCGGGGCTGGGCGACCTGCAGGCAGCTACACAGGAGTGCGCCGAGCTGGGGCCCACAGGTGTTTTTCGGGGAAGTCTGCCTCACCCTGTGCTTGGGTGACCTGTCCTCAGCCAAGCGCCCGAATGGGGGGCTGGGAGATGGGGGCACGTGAGCCCAGAGGTTCGCCACTGGGGAGGGGGAGGCTGCACTCACCACTGCAGGCACTGTGTTCAGTGTCCCAGGCCTGTCTGGGAGGTGGTGCTGATGAGTTCCTAGAAGATGCTGCTCTCCCCTTCAAGATGGCGCACGCTCCCCTCCTGAGTCCTCCGGTCTGCACTCCGGGGAGTGTTCCCAGAGGTGGCTGTTTCTCCCCGTCTCAGATAGCCTGGTCCGCCAGCTCCTTCTGCTCCTGCCATACTCAACTGTCCCTCCCTAGCTCACACACACACCACGCACCCCCACACACTCTCCTTTGATCTGCTCAGTCACTCCCTATCCCTCACCTCCTACCTGCCAGCCGCCATTTTTCATCAGACTCTCTCTCTTCTTCTTTTATTTTAAAGGGAGTGTGTGCTGAGATCCTTGGTGATCTATAACACTATACTAATCTCTCCCAGTTCTGTGAACTGTGATTAAGGTTGAATTAGTATCAGAAAACTGAAGAAAAATTAGTTTTACTGGGTCTCCCTGTTTACACATGTCAAATCTTTCTGTTTTGGTCCTAGGTGCCCTCATGCATGTTTGTTGTTTGTGTGTATAGCTATTTATTTATCCAAATATATATTTTTTATTTAATCCAAGTAAGCTGTAGGTAGTAGTCAGGATTCACAAAATTATAGGACTTTTATAAAGACCTAAATGGCATTTTGGGTTTCTTATTAATTGGAGCAATAATCTTCTAATAAGCTCAACTGTATATTAATTTAAACCACAGCACTTTATAGTTTGAATAGAGTAAAAGTGAAATGAATTTCACTGACTATATATCTCTTTGCTAGATTTTGCAAGAAATATGTTGCAGTTTGACATTATTAGGCTTTTATCATGTGTGCTGATAGCTGTAATATAAAATGGCTTATTTGCCAAAATAAGGACATTGGTTCTCAGAGAAGTTAGTGCTAACCCAGCGTTTGAGCTATAATATGAGTACTTCTCATATCTTAAAATTTCTTATCTAGTGTCAAAATACCTATCAACAGTATAGGTTTGTACCACACTGTTGTCTGTGTCTATGAATTTTCCCCTTCACCTTTTTCACCCAGGTCCCCAAACTCCCTCTGACAGGTGTCAGTCTATTTTCTGTATCTATGAGTCTGTTTCTATTTTGCTTGTTTATTTATTTTATTCTTTAGATTCCACACATTAGTAAAATCAAATGGTATTTGACTTTCTCTGAGTGCCTATTTTATCTAGCATAATACTCTCCAGGTCCATTCATGCTGTTGCAAAAAGTAAGGTTTCTTTATTTTTTTACAGCTGGTAATATTTCACTGTGTAAATGTATCAAAGGGGACTGGGAGGAGATAGTAGAGGGTAAAGGAGGGATATAGGGTGATGGGAAGAGTCTTGACTTCAGAGAGTGAACACATAATACAATATAAGGTATACAGATAATGTATTATGGAATTATACATTTAAAATGTGTGTAATTTTATTAGCCAATGTTACCTCAATAAATTCAATATAAATTATTAAAAATCTTTTTTAAGACCTCGTTTTAAACCACAGGACAAATAACTTTTTTTTTCAATTTATATAAGTCAACATATGATACATTATTCCAGAACCACTTACTTTTTTGTTATTGAATAAATCATCATGTTGCTATTTTAATCCAGAAAGTAATTGGGGCCTATTCCCCTTGGAGTTTCTCCTGTGGGTTTTATCAAAGTTGAATAAATTGATATAAGCAATCTAAATATTCACAGTGTAACTAAACATGCATTTGCTGTTCTACAGGTAAGAGATATTTTCAGATGATTTGCAGAATATTTTAATAGGTAAAATCTAAAATATCAGGTCAAATGTATGTTATAAAATCTCCAGTACTAATCCCTTTAATTGTTGCCTATTGCTTAGGTGAATTCATCAGTTTGCGATTATTCAGCCTGTCTAAGAATTGAAAGATAATAATACTTAGAATAAAAAAACACCATTGTAAATATTGAACTTATGTTTCAAAGTGAAATGAGAATGCTCCAAATAGAGCACATGCTTTCTTTCCCTGATGGAAGCAGACAGACCAGCATACAGTAAAACGACCAGGAAATTTATTCATACAGGAGAAGAAAACATTTGACCTATTCAACTATATGTGGGCTATTTTCATATGGTAATAATGTGAAAATAATAACTCTTAGGTTTATTTTGCTAGCTATGGAATGTAGAAGCTACTTTAGATTATTGCTTATTTCAAAGTGTTCCACTAGTCATAATAGCTTCAAAAAATCAAATACAAGGTCATGTTTTGTTTTGTTTTTTTCTGCGGGATGGTGAGGGGGGAAGTCAGTTGCAGAAGGAAGTCATGGCACAATAAGAGGCAGTGAAAGTGCCCGCACCATGAGGGAGACCTGGGTTGAATCTTGGCTCAGGCACTTATGCACTGTGAGAGTTGCTGTACAGCGGAAATACAGCAATGTGGCAAAAGTTCATTTCTACAGCTCCGTAAGGGTTATAAACGTGTTATTTTTCTCCTCCTTTGCAAATTCAGTGTTTTCTGCCCACGATCAAAGTTATATTTTTGGAAGTGGGTTCACATTAATTATAAAAGTCAATTCTCTATTACTAAATTCTTTACAATACATAGTCATTTTCTCTTTATAACTCTGAGTCTTTTCAATATATCCCGATAAATTTTAGTCATACTTATCTAAATGAAATGATGGTTTTAAGAGAAAGTAAACCAAAATGTTTAGCATAGTAATTTTTAATTATCTTATTTACTCAAAGCAAAATTAAGCCCATTGCTATGTTGCTATGGGGCCAATGGGATTGTATTGATGTGTGTGGGTTTTTTGTTTTTGTTTTTTTTTAAATAACAGGTTATACAACTCACAAAGCTTCTTTATTTTCCAATCCAGACACATAAAAAGTGCACAGAGGAAAAATAAGAAGCATAGTATAATTCATTGGCTTTAATCTGATAGAAAAATGTTTAAGTGCATATTAATGATCACAAAAATGAATATTTCACATGTTGCTAAAGAAAGATATTTGGTGTAAGACACCCAACTATGTCTTTTAATTACATAGTTATAATTTAGTGTTGTAGTCCAATATGTGCTAATTTTTAAAAAATAAACACATGTAATGACAAAAGTTCACTTATGTAGGCATCCTAAATTTATAACAAAATTTGACATATTTAAAGTAAGTTGCTTTAAATATTTATTGTTTTTTATATTTAACTAATCTGTCTAGCTGTGCATTATTGTGTCTGCTTTGTCATTTAAGTTTACTGCTTTTTGAAAGAAGAGTAAATTTTGGAGGACAAATCTAACATCACATATGACTTAATGATGGAGCTGAGTACACACTTTCACATTCCCAATATTATGTAATTTTCCTTGTACCAGGTGTATCCTTGAACTGATGGCAAGAATTATATTGGGGTTGAACTTTTTCATCTGATTCCTAATTGCAATAAAACACAGATTGATTTCATCACATTTATCAAAGTTTATTCTGTTATTTCTATCATTTTTTGTCTTGACCACATCTACATAAATTCTTTCCTCAAAATCTCCCTTTCATTAATTGTCATGTCATCACTCCCCATGCCATTTAAAAAATGGTATATGTATATGTATTTAGGGTTTCTCTGATCAATTTGTTAAGATTTTTTAAAAATGAAATGATATATATATATTTAAAAGCACTTCATTATGCTAGAGCAGCTAAAAAATGCAGAGTTAATTAGAATGGGTGGTTCAAGTCTCCTAATTTGTTTTGTTGTAACTTTTATTTGCAATACATAGAATTCACCCTAAATTCTGCCTTTCTGGATAAGTCATTTGAGTTGTTGTTTTCTCTGCCTTTAGGCTTCCCAATAATTCTATGGAAATGTTTGCTCCTGATAGTGACAATTCTTCTAGGTAATCCTGAATTTGTCCTTCCTGTAAGATTGTTCATATGTACTTTATTCTTTATTTCAAATTCAAATGTTTCTCACACTGATAAAATCATGTTAAAGTATTGAAACTGGAGCTTGACTTGCATTAGGAATTAAAATAAGATACAAAATATTCTTTGTAGCAAATTATGTGCCCTAAGACCAACTCAAATTTTCTATGGGTAGATATATAAAAAAGTTAAATAAATGACTATGATAACTAACTTGAATAAAATCTATCTTTCCAACTACTGTTATATTATTGACTAATAATAAAACTTTGAATTCAGGTTCAGGTATCACTTTGACTCCTAATTTAAATAACCATGCCACTATGCAAGAAATATTATTTCTATTACTTCTAAGTGATTTTTTATTATTTATTTACTCTTAATTATGAAGTTTATGTATAGCTGCAATTATTATTTCTTCTATGGTCACCACATAATTTTGAGAAAGTAGAAAATTTTATATTATCAGGAACTTAGATTTTCGAAAATGATACGAATGACCAAATATTTGCCCAAAAAGACAATCTAACGCAGAACATTTAAATAAATTTAAAGGAACATAAATTATAAATTTTTATATAAAATCCTAATCCGTATTCTTTAAAAATATCTTGATTAGATTTTTTTCAATAACCTAATGGTGTTGGAACACTTTTAGAGATTAACTCATAAAAAATTATAATTTGCCCTAACCAGTTTGGCTCAGTGGATAGAGCATCAGCCTGCGGACTGAAAGGTCCCAGGTTTGATTCTGGTCAAGGACAAGCACCTTGGTTGTGCGCACATCCCCAGTAGGAGGTGTGCAGAAGGCAGCTGATCAATGTTTCTCTCTCATTGTTGTTTTTACCTCTCTAACCCTCTCCCTTCCTCTCTGTAAAAAATCAAAACAATATATTAAAAAATTTATAATTCACTAGTGGTCTGGTGCACAAAATTCGTGCACATGGGGGCAAGGAGGCCTGTACCCTCTCCAATCTGGGACCCCTTGAAGGATATCCTACTGCTGGTTTACATGGATTGGGCCTAAACCAGCAGTCAGGCATCCCTCTTGCAATCTGGGACTGCTGGTTACTCACAACTCACCTGCCTGCCTGCCTGATTGCCCCTAACCACTCTGACTGCCAACCTGCTGGCCCCCAACTGCCCTCTGCCACTGTCCTTCTCACCCCCAA
>PVJC01053542.1:0-10810 GCA_004026665.1 Murina feae | reverse complement strand
ATCCAGAGGTCTGTGGAATCAGCCAGTAAGCAACTAGCAATATAATCACTCGTTTATTTGCAACTGTGACAAGTGCACTGAAAGAAAAGTAGAAGATGCTTAGTTAACCTGCAGTCAAATAAGCCTTCTCTGAGAACTCTTGAGCTGTGGCTAGAAGGGGGAGTGAAAGACAAAGTGGCTGAGTTGGTAGTTAAGGGCAAGGAGGATAGCATATGCAAAGGCTCTGAGGCACTAAAGAGCTTGTTCCTTTTGGGGAGCTGAAAGGTGGCCCAAGTGCTTTCAATGCAGTAGTCCAGGGGAGAATAGCTCATGATGAGCCTGGTGTGGTAAAAAGAGGGCAGATCATGCTGACAGGCGTAATAAGGAATGCCTGTTTTAGCCTGAGCTGAATGGGAAGTCATTAAAGGGTTTTAAGCAGAAAAGGACACATGACTATACATGCATGGGGATGAGAACAGAGCTTCAGATGTAGATATAGTGGGAAACCACATAGAGGCAGGCGGTGGCTAAACAATGAAAGTGAATGGTATCACCTACAAAGAGAATGCTGGCCAAGGACGGAGCCCCCAATAACACAGGGGCTACCAGTGATTACCACACACCCCCTTTTTACCCACATTGCATCCGTGATACAAACACAACTTTTTCCAGATCCTGAGTACTAATAGCAATTCATATTAGCTAACTTATGTTATATCTTCCAGAGTCATCCTGAGCTAACAGCAAAACTAATATTAAATACTAGGGGCTGGGTGCAAAAAAATTTGTGCACTGGGGCGGTGTGGGGGAGGTGGGTGTTTCCTCAGCCCGGCCTGTGCCCTCTCACAGTTTGCGACCCCTCTGGGGATGTCCACCTGCTGGTGTGCCTGGCCAGTCTGGGTGAGGGGCCAATGTCTGTTTGCAGGCTGGCCAAGCTCCTCAGTGGAAACCCTCATCCCAGGGGGGGTGGCAAGCCTGGGTGAGGGGCTAACGGCAGTTTTCAGGCTGGCCACAGCTCCCACTGACCCTCCGGGCGATCTGCCTGGGAAGCGATGGGGTGGTGCTGGCCACCCCATAGGCTTCCCAGGAGGGGGCCGCAGGGTCCCGCTGGCTGGGACCCACCCCCCACCAAGGTTTCTCCTCCTGGGAGGCTTCTCCGCCTGGGAGGCCCATTGGGAGGCGCTGGCCACCCCATAGGCCTCCCAGGAGGGGGCTGCGGGGGTCCCGCCTGCTGGTCCCCGCCCCCCGTTGAGGCTTCTCCGCTTGGGAAGCCGATCGGGCAGCGCTGGCCACCCCATCGGCCTCCCAGGAGGGGACCGCGGGGTCCGGCTGCCTGGTCCCTGCCCCCCGGGAGGCTCCAGCCCAGGAAGCCGTTGGTGGTGTGGCGCTGGCCACCCCATGGCCTCCTGGGCGGGGGCCTTGGGGGCCGCCGCCTGGTCCCCGCACCCCCTCTCCCCCCAGGCTCCCGCCCGGAAGGCATCCGCACGCCCAAGGCGCTGGATGTCTTCCCAGGACAGAGGCTCCCAAGATGGCGGAGGCCGCAGTCCCAGAGAAGCCGCACACCGGGGCTGTGGCCTCCGCCATCTTGGCTGGGCTAATTTGCATACAGAAGCTCTGATTGGCTGGTGGGCGTGGCTTACCCCATCCCAGAGAAACGGTTAATTTCAATATTACGCTTTTATTAGTTAAGATATAATCTTCCATGTATTTATATTTCATACTCCAACTGGTCTATGCTTTACAGTTCCTTGATGGCCTATATTTATATGTATATTAGAGGTCCAGTGCACAAAAATTTGTGCACTCTGGGGTCCTTTAGCCCGGCCCTCTCGCAGTCTGGGACCCCTCGGGGGATGTCCACCTGCTGGCGTGCCTGGCCAGCCTGGGTGAGGGGCTGATGGCCGTTTCAGGCTAACCACAGACCCTTCAGGGTTCAGGTCCCTACTGGGGTGCCTATCCAGCCTGGGTAAGGGGCGGAGGGCCATTTCAGGCTGTCCACAGCCCCTTCAGGGTTTGGGTCCCTACTGGGGTGCCTGGCCAGCCTGGATGAGGGGCAGAGGGCCATTTTCAGGCTGCTCACAGCCCCTTCAGGGTTCGGGTCCCTATTGGGGTGCCTGGCTAGAAGCAAGTATCTGGGATTTGTTTAACTTCTATAATTGAAACTTTGTTGCCTTGGTGCCCTGCTCGAAGCCTGGGTTGCCTCTGGCAACCCAAGTCCCAGCCTGGCAGGTATCTGGGGTTTGTTTATCTTCCATAATTGAAACTTTGTAGCCTTGAGTAGAGTTCTGTGCCCACAGGGCCCTGGCTTCCTCCATTGCCCAGCGCAACTCCAGCTCTGTGGCTGCCACCATCTCAGTTGAGTTAATTTGCATATTTGCTCCTGATTGGCTGGTGGGTGTGGCTGGTGGGCATAATGGAGTGAGGGTCAATTTGCATATTACTCTTTTATTATATTAGATATGCCAATAATCTATTTCAAAATCAAAGAATTTCTCACCTGAAATGGATAATCGAATGCAAACTTCCTCCTTACACACAAGAAAATAGTAGCTTAGGAAAATTAAGCAGCCTGGTCAGGTCTCTCCACACTGAATGACCATGAACACACTGCCTAATTTCCTATGTAAATATGTTTATGTTTTATTGTAATAATAATTTGGAATTAAACTACCCTGCCAATGGGAAGGCAAACAGCACTAGCACGCTATTTGAGTGTTCTGAAAACCAAAGATACTCCATCTGTTCTAAGCCCAATCAGTACTCATTTCTCAGCTGGTTTAACAGAAAGAAAAGCAGGAAGATGAGTGCTCCCCTTTCCACAACCTCTGAACAGGAAAAGAGGCCTGCATGGGGCACCTCAGTCCAGAACTCACCTGCTTAACAGGGCGCCTGCCCGTGCAGCCCTGAGGGGCCACCCATCTCAGTAATTTCAGGACACAGACAGTGAAACTGCTTCACTGAGACTCTCCATAGAAAACATCACACTTTCTGCTTGTTAATTAGGCACAGTTTCCCACCCCACCTCCAAACAGGAGCAATATAAAAACTTGGGATAAAAAAAGAACTCACCAATTTGGCTCAAATTTCTAACTAAAGCCTTCTCAATCATGCTGAGCAAGACTAATTAGAGTTGCTTTGCCTAAAAATTTCTGAAGAGAACCTCTCTCCAGAGCTTTGATAACATGTCTCCTCGTTGACCACTAGATTCCTGAAATAAAGCAGACCAGTAACAATGTGCAGTAAGGTTTGTCTTTAAAACTACCCACTTCTCTGACACCCTTCCACATTCTCTCAACACTTTCCTGCCTCACTCCATCCACAGGACCCACCTCTCTGTCTTCAAACTATTTTCCAGAGTTGGGCACGGTCAGCCTTCACTGTTTCTTCCTGGAAATTCACTTTCCCTCTCTGGGCACTGCTGATTCATTCACAGCTGATTAGGACTATATGTTAAGTCCTGGGTTGATGAGGAATACTCCAAAGACGCCCCTGGCTTTGTGTATCTTTGGTACAGAATAGAAAACACTTCCATGTAGGATCTTGGGGGCATGGTGAGAAGCACACTGCTTTCCAACCTCATAATTAAAGGAGGGTTTTGCTCTGCGTATGTATGCCTAGTCCACCCTCTGCCAACAAGATAAATCCCTGCTAAATCCCCAGAATCCTTTTTGCTAAAGCCCTAAGGAATTTTGCAGACTGTGAGGCAGAGGCCAATATGTTTTTCTAAGATGTGCTGCAGGCCCCAGAAACATTCAGATGGTGGTAAACTTACATGACAGTGCCCAACCTGACACCCTCCCCTGCTTCTCCTCTGCACGTGGTGGGCCTGCCATGAGTTAAGTCACAGCCGAGAACAGCTAACTCAGGACCTGGGTGCTAGGTGGAGCCAAAGGATGTGCGGAGGGGACGCATCACAGAGAAAAGCCACACTGAGTGTGACAAAGTTAAGGTCGAGGCAGCTGCTCACCTCTGCATATGGACCTTATCTCACTAAATGAAATGGAAGCCCCTGGAGGTAGGACCTACCCCACCTTCATGGTGCAAGTTGTACTCACCCCCTGGGTATCATATATGGGCTGATCTTTTGTCCAAGAAGACAGACAAATGGAAAAGGCCTGTCACCAATTATGTGATGAGTCCTTTTTAACCTGAAGTGACTTACAGCACTCTGGCCTTGGTTTCCATCTGAGTCATGTAGGCAGAGTCCCAAGACAAAGTGACAAAGTATTTTACAAGTTTCCAATCTAAGAGACTTGGTAAAATCCACAAGGGAAGGATACCTGTGGTCAGGATGCATGGTCTTGGTCAGCACCCTCCTCCTTCCAGATCAACTTCCCTAACTCCCCACCCAGCTGAGCTCTTCCCAATCTATCTCCAACCCAATAGGAGTAACACCCAAAGGGAGGTTACACGGCTGCTAACACTGCAGCTTAAACTCTAGGCATATAATTTCTTCTCAGTCATTCGATTACTCTCCATTACTTCCAAAATAGTAATGGAGAGAGGTATTGGGGCACACTGTCCAGAAAGGTAGACAATCCAAAACCATCTATATTTGCCTAGATGAGCAACCAGATTCATCTTCCTAATGTTTCATTCAAGGCTATTATCAAAATTAGTTTGCAATTCCAAGCACACAGTGAGTGGGTGGTGGAGGACAGCCACAATGTCTCTGTGGGGGGAAAGAGAAGGGAAAGCAGGAAAGGGGCTACAAGCTTAGAATCACAGTTTTACTATATAAATCATCTAACCACAGATAAGAGGGTGGACAGGAAGTCAAAGCTATGCATCAACTCCCCCTTTTACTTTTGTAACCTAACCCAGACTCAGTTTGGTACTAGATGCTCATACACTGTATATTTTATAAATAAATGGCCAAAGTAGTCTCATAAAACCTAGTATGGCAATTCTCTTGAATTCCTTCAACAGACTTTCCAACTAATTAATCTTGCTGTTCATAGGCTCAAAGGGTGGCTATGCATCCTGGAATAAGGTTCATCGGAGCAGCTTAAGAACATCCCACCCCCACCCCCTCGTCCCTAGAACACACACATGCTGGAAAGAGGCCTAGGAAAGGATAGCAAAACAACTGTTTTTAATATGAAAAGTAAAAGTAGTTTTAAGTTTGTTGTTGTTTTTTAAAATTTATTTCCCAATAGAAGGAATTCTTAAACAATGAACTCTCTTGCCTGGTTCAGGATCAACTGGCCTTCTCCTGGATTCTCTAATTGTCTGTTGCCAGCCAAGCCCTTCATGGCTGGGGCTGCAGGACAGACAACATAAGCAGTCCCAAAACCCTATCCTCAATGTCTTTTTCTTATGTTCTTTTTTTCAACAGAGGGTGATTAGAAATAATAACAAAAAGTTTTAAGGTTCTGATGTAGCTAGAGGTTGTTTTTAAAATTATGAGCATAACTGCCTGCTTTCCCTTTGGATAATACCCAATTTGTGTGTGAGTGTGTGTGTGTGTGTGTGTGTTTCAGATAAACACGCATCTGCAGAAACTATCAGAGTTTCCACATGTTTTACAACACCGGTCACAAGAGAGTATGACTTGGATAGTGGCCTGCATCCTCCTGTAACAAAACAGCCCAGTCTAAAAGGTGGTTGAATTACAAGGGTGAAAAGTGAAAACGGAAATTCAGCACCGACCCTCTTGCATTAAAGTTCCAAGAAAAGAAAAACTAGTGCAATCCTACTCTTTTTAGTGGAAAAGGGAAACCAAAAATAAGAGAATAATGTCTACTTTTGGTGGTGGCTAAAATGTTCATGGCTTTGCCTGACTTCAATACCCCATCCTAACCAATCCCCCAAATCAGATTTATAAAAGCAGGAAAACCTGGTCTGACTTAAGGCTCTGGGAGAGAACATAGAGGAGGCTTTAGGTAATACATATGCAACATAGACTCAAGAACACCAGCCAGTCATAGATTCAAGCAAAAAAATAACATCATGGTGCCCTGTCTTTACAAGGGGATACAATCTGCAGATGTTTTGGGCTCACAAGAGCAGCAGCCAGCCTTTCCGAAGCAAGATGCTAGATGCTCAAGCTCAACTTTCAGGGGCCTTGGAGGAGGAGCTGGGTGGCTTGCAGGTGGCAAAACACAGCAGAGAACGCTACCAATAGAAACCTCATACTCTCCCCAATTAAACATTTGAAATTTGCTCTAGATAACTATATGCAGAAAACTGTGGCCCACTTAGAAAACAAAGAAAAAAAGGAGGTAAAAAACATTTTCCTGCCATCAAAACAAAAACCCCAACTCACACAGAGACTCACTGGCATACACATGCTGTTCATGCTGCAGTTTGGAAATAAATGACAACCTGCTCCAAAATCTTCCATGATCACCTGCAGTGCTACCCTTAGTTAACAAACATCCCTCTAAAATGCAGACACTCCTTGGCAGACACAATTCTGTTAGCTATGTATAAAATGGTGTGAATGTTTTCATCACACAAGAGCCTCACGTCTAGCTGAGATCATTCGCACGCAGAGACCAACAACAAAGGTGAAAAGGAGCGAAGATGGAATTCTGGAGCATTGAGGGAGGATCAGCCACTCTAGTGGGGGCTCCAAAGGCCAAGCTGCAGCAGGAGGACAGAGGACATTTTGCCCAAATACAACCTTGTCCTTGGTGGTGTCTGCAATTACCTCCCTGCAGGGGAAGGCTTTTCAGCAGGAGCGATCCCAGGCAGACTAAACAACCATTCCAGTGCTCTCATTCCCATTCTGGAAGTATTCCTGGGAGGCCTATCTAAATGTGCTGCCTTCCATTTAGTACTATGAAACCACTTTCAATCTATTTGTTAACCATTTAAATTTGGTTTCAAAGGTTTTGTTCAAAGTGAAAGGTTTTAGGTAAAATGGTTCCCTCCCTCCCCCCCAAACTCTTTCCTAACAGGAAGAGCTAGAAGTGCTTCCGTTTAATTTATACATGGCTCCTAATTCCTGGGGATAATCTAAACAGAGAGAGCATACTTCAGAGCATTATCCTCTTTTGGTCATTGGTAGCGATACTAGACTGAGCTCCTCATTCCATACAAGCTCTTTGTGGCATTTTCTTCCCATCTCTCTGGTATGTCAGAAAGACCGTGGAGGCAGTTAGCTTTTCTGCAGAAAAGTCAGAAGGCACAACATGTACTCCACTGGACATCACGTTAAGGTAGCCCTTGGATTAACCTTAATTACCTCTAATAGTCTAATAAACAAGATGGTGACCAGCCTGAGGTTGGGAGGAGAACCCAGGGAGCCTCAGACATCTGCCATGACACAGACCCAGATTCCCCACAAGTTAAAAAAGCTTAACACATTAAGCGCTCTGTCAGTCACTGGTAACTGACACTATATTTCCCGTCTGGAAGACAAAACAGGCTGGGTGCTTAAGGCATTAAGCTTCAGGATCCTTCTTTGTGGAGGCCTCTCCCAAGGTCCTGCACCTACTCTGGCGTTGGTAATTTTCTATCAGTTTTCTTAAGGAAGGACTAAGTTGTAAAAGCTTCAGGGCCCGCAAAAACTGGATCTGACCCTGATCTGAAGGCTTCTCAGCATTCGAACTCAGCAAGACCAACAGTGAATTCATGATCTCTCTCCTCCTTCCCCTGTTCTCACACCAGCTAGACTTTCACCTGCCCTTCCCTTCTGTGCGAGCATTTAATTAATGGCATCACCACCTCCCATGTCAGAAGACTGGGCATCATTATTCCCTGTTCATAGTGGAGGGGGAAAGCAAGGAAGTTGTTTCAGGGTTCTCTTCTGATTGCTCTTCACAATAAATAAATCATAGCGAAAGAAGAATAACTTGTAAGACTAATTCTTAGATGATGCGGTTGCCTATTTCATAAACCTAGAAAATATACAGGGAATAGCAAATGAGGGTAAAACTATTTAGTATATAGGACTGCCACCAAACCCACATTATAGAATTCTAAAAGCAAACTCTTGGCATAGAGACTCTGTAAAGGCAGAGCCTCCTCCAGAAGAGAAGAGAAAACCTCAGTGGGCATCAGCTCCATGTCCCTCTGCTTAAGTTCACAAGTCACATCTACTTCGGTTTTCTCAAATATGGGCTTTTCTTTGGCAGGGAAACAAATGTTTATTGAAATGCATCCTAGAATAGAGCCTTGGACTATTCATTGATATGTGAAAAAGTAGCCCTTTATCCAATATTCCAGTATTGAGATGACAACAAAAAACACACACAATTACACAGTCACACATGCATTCACACAGACATACTGTACCCAAACCACGCACACATAAACTGTAGGTAAGGAGGAAACTAAATTGTATTTGAAATTCATATAAGGTAGATGTAAAAAGAATACTAGAATTTACTCTTCCTCTATTAAGAAACAGATGTGTTTCCTGCAGACACAAATATACTTGTTTTGAAAACTCTGGTCTTACTTCTGCTTATATTTTGCTGGAACTCTTTTTGTTAGCAAAGACCGGATATACACAAAATGTAGATTCACATCAAGGCTACTTGAGGATGCAGCTGTCACACTGGAATTTTTCTTTCCTCAAAATGCACCAGAAAGTCCTTATCAGGACAAGCTTAATCTACTTTATGAACAGGCTATTTCACACAGAAACAGGTTTATAATATGTGCTTTTTAGACTACTTAATTCAGCAACTTATGCAGTATATAGCCTGCACAATTTATGTTTTTCTCTCCAAATTGTTCGTATTCTTACTAAATTGCATTTGAATAGACAACTGAATGAGCACTTTGCTTCTACAACAGACACAGAGTAGCACCATTACAAATCGTAGTATATGAAAGAACACAAGATATAATGAAGGAAGGATCACAAACCACTGAGTAAGGAATGGATTATCCAACAAGCAGGACTGGGAGGAAAAAGTGTTGCACTAAGGAAGAAAACAAGTTAGGGCCTTGACTAAGTATATCCAAGTAAATTCTAGATGGACTAACGCAGGGGTCAAACTTTCTGTAAAGGACCAACTAAGAAATACTTTAAACCAACAAGTAAATATCATAGGTCTCTGTCGCAACCACTAAACTCTGTACCATGCTGAAAGCAGTTATAGACAACATGTAAACAAATAAGTATGGCTATGTGTTAATAAAACATTTTTTATAAAAACATTTGGACAAAAAAGCAAAGTAGTAAATAAATAAGCAAACAAACAATTCCAAAAAAAAAATATGATCTGAGATAGGCAAGAATTCCTAAGCATAAAAGTAAGGGGGAAAAAAATCATAGAGTTGCTTATCACTTACATTTAAACTTGTCAATAAAATAAGTACTACAAAGGAAGTAAACAAAATTAAAGGCAAGTGACAAAATGGAGAAATATTTGAAATGAATATTACAAAGTATTTGGAGTTTGAAATTTGTCTCTCAAATTGGCAAAAATGATGCTGGAAATCATCATTTTATAAAACAAGATTAATTATAACTGGGAAAGTTGAATCAATCATCAAGCAATTAAAACAAAATACCTTAAAAGGCTTTTATTTCTTTATTGATTTCAGAAAGGAAGGGAGAGGGAGAGAGAGATAGAAACATCAATGATGACAGAGAATCATTGATTGGCTGCCTCCTGTACGCCTCCTACTGGGGATTGAGCCAACAATCTGGGCATATGCCCCTGTTCGGATTCGAACCCAGGACCCTTCAGTCTGCAGGCCGACACTCTATCCACTGAGCCAAACCAGCAAGGGTCTTAAAAGGCCTTTAAAAAATTCATCTCTGCCTTACCAAGTTCATGTTTATGAATCTGGCCTATGAAAATAAGCACAGATTTAGAGAAAGATTTTTGGGTAAAGATGTCCTCTATAATCTTAATTTATAACAACCTGAATGCCTACTAACAGAGAAACATTTAAACAAATTCTAGTACATACATTATAAACATAATATTATGCATCTTGTATTAAATCATGTTTTAGTGGAAAATCATGGGTATAAAAGTGGTCATAACAATTTTAAGTTGCAAGAGCATCAGAATTATTTATGAAATTTTGTATCATCTATATATATAAAAGGCTAATATGCAAAGTGTCCTCAGGAGATCGACCAGGAGACCGGAGTTCAATCACTCGTTATGACATGTGCTGACCATCAGCGGGTGGTGCGAAACAAAGGAAGGCCCCAGTTGGCAGCCAGAAGGCCCCAATCGGCCCTGACCGCTGACTAGGCCTAGGGATCCTACCCATGCATGAATTTCATGCACCAGGCATCTAGTTTTTAATATTTTTATAAGTAGGGGCAACTATCAGAAAATATATACTAAATGTTAAACAGTAATTATTTCTGGGCTGTGCGATTATGGCCGATTTTTGTTTTCCTCTTTATTCTTCTCTGTAGTCTGTAAACTTTCTGTAAATAATTATGTATTCTAAATATGAAAAGTAAGTGTTACTTTTAAAAAGTAAAATCACTTGTTGTTTCTCACTAAATCTGTGGAAGAAACAGGAATCAGTGACTTTGGATATCCAAAACGTAAGACTTGAGGCAAAGCACTAATGGCTTTACTCATCTGTTTCTACTCAGTATTTCTGGGGCTCTTTCCCACTTCAGTCTCCTTTAAATAGCTCTTCCAGCTCCAAAAGGGTAGAGACCTCCCAGAACAAACACATTCCAGCCCCCACATAGAACATTTCAGAATTCTCTTGGGATACTTAAGAATGCTAGTGATCATGCTTCCAGAAGTTGAGGCAAAATTAGTGCTAATTTGAACCCCAGTATAACTAACTATGTTACTTGCCTAGGTATACAGCATCTAAGTCAATGTTATTCTGTTCAGCAAACAACTCTATCAATAGCTTAATAAAGACGAATATGGAGGCAAATTAC
>PVJC01053541.1:0-10812 GCA_004026665.1 Murina feae | reverse complement strand
GGCATTTGGGGGGACCCAGGCCTGTAGGGAGGGCATTTGGGGGGACCCAGGCATGCAGGGGAGGGCATTTGGGGGGCACCCAAGCCTGTAGGGGAAGACAGTTGGGGGGACCAGGCTGGCAAAGGAAGGCAGTTGGGGGTGACCTAGAGTCAAGTCCCTGCATGCCACCCTCACGTGCTTCAAAAACACAGGACACCCAGACCTGGCTGGCCTCACCCACATTGGGTTAGACCGAAACTGGCTGGCCCCACCCCCTGCCAAGCCGCTCTGGTGGAGGGCACAGCCTCAGGTCCTTCCACTAGGCGCCAGGGCAGGAGGTTCAGCTTGAGTGCCCCTGTCAAGCCCTGCCAGGCAGGGTGTGGCCTAAGGTCCCCCATAAAGCCTTGCTAAGTAAGGGGTGCAATCTGAGGTCTTCTGGCTGGAGCTGGGGTGAGGTGTGTGGCCTGAGGTCCCCTTGCAAGCCCAGCCCCTTATCCCTTCCCTGCCCCACAGTGTCATACCAGTGCTGAACAGGGATGCACACAGGCAGTGCAAAGTTAGCGCTGGGGGAGGAAGTCCCTGCCCTTGGACCTACCTACAGACTGGTTGTGACTGGGACACCATAACAGACAAATTAACATATTATCTCTTTATTATATAGCTTATACTATGCACCATTCTAAGTTCTTTAAAACATTAACTTATTTAATCTTCCTAACAACCTACTAAGCAAGATTCCAGTAATATCTTCATTTTACAGATGAGGAAATAGAGGAACAGAAAGAATAACTGATTTGTCCAGTGTCACATAACTAACAAGAGATGAAGATGGGATTGGAACCCAGTCATTCTGGTTCAAGACTCCATGCTCTAAATCTCGGTGGTGTAATACTTCTCAAAAGCTATGAAATATACATTAATTCTATTGAATTCCTCTTTACCATTGACCTATGCTAGATCAGAAAAAAAAATATTTTAAAATGTTGTTATTGATTTCAGAGAAAGGAAGGGCGAGGGAGAGAGAGATAGAAACATCAATAATGGGAGGGAATTATTGATAGATTGCCTCCTGCACCCCCCCTTCTGGGGATGGTGCCCTCAACGCTGGCATGTGCCCTGACTAGGAATCAGACTGTGACCTCTTGGTTCATGGGTCACTGCGCAATCACTGAGCAACACTGGCTGGGCCAGAAAAAATTCTTTAATATATAACTATGCTTTACAAGCATAGTTATATATCTGATTATACAAAGAATCCACCAAAAATCTGAAACTTGGCAAAGGAGGGAATGGGAGGTTCAAAGAGAGAGAAACATTGGTGTGAGACCCCTCAACTGTGTTGTCTCCCACATGTGCCCCTACCTTTGGGTCAAGTCTGCAACCAAGGTACATGCCCTTAACCGGATTGGAACCCAGGAACCTTCCGTCCACAGGACGACACGCTATCCACTGAGCCAAAGCAGCTATGGCCATAAGAAAACTTTTGGTATCAAGGTATTTAAATAATATAAAGTGGAACGAGGAAATCTAAACTAATAAAAGTGTAATATTAAAATTAACCGTCTCTTTGGGATGTGTAAGCCACGCCCACCAGACAATCAGAGCAACTGCATGCAAATTAGCCCAGCCAACATGGAGGCTGCTACTCACAGACCTGAGTAAATGGCAGCTTTCATTGCAGCAGGAGTGAAACTGAAACTGTTTGCGGGCTGCTCGGCTTATCCTGGCTCCAGGCAAAACATATTTGCAACAAAGAATCAATCATAGAATCCTCAGGAGCTGAAGGAAACAGCAGGCCTGGCCTGACTACTAAGGGTAACAGTGTCTCATTATAGAAGCTGCAAGCTGAAGCAGAGAGGAGGCTTCGTTACTAGGCCTCAGCTTAAAGAAACAGTGCATCAATTATAGAAGATAAACAAACCCCAGAAACTTGCTTCCAGCCAGCCTTACTGGGACATTGGGTCAATGGGAGCTGTGGGTAGCCTGAAAGCCTGAAAGCGCCAATCAGCCCATCATCCAAACTGGCCACACCCCAATGGGGTGAGGGATGTTACTGGGGGGCTTGGCCAGCCTGAAAACAACCATCAGCCCCTCACCCAGGCTGGCCACGTACCCCAGTAGGGACCCAAAACCTGAAGGGACTGTGGGCAGCCTGAAAACACCCCTCAGCTCCTCACCCAGGCTGGCCACACCTCAGTGGGGTGAGGGATCTCACTGGGGGGCTTGGCCAGCCTGCAACCAGCCATCAGCCCCTCACCCAAGCTGACCAGGTACCCCAGTAGGGATCCAAAACCTGAAGGGGCTGTGGGCAGCCTGCAAACAGCCATCAGCCCCTCACCCAGGCTGGTCAGGCATGCCAGCAGGTGGACATCCCCGAGAGGTCCCAGACTGTGAAAGGGCACAAGCCGGGCTGAGGGAGCTCCAGAGTGCACAAATTTTTGTTCACCGGGCCCCTAGTTAATAAATAAATGTGCTTGTTGATCCCATAGGAATTCACTTCTCTTTTTCTTAAATAGAAAATTGAATAGAGATTTCTTAATTTGTGATATCTGCATTTTTTAAATAGCTGTGATATTAATAAACATATAAACGTAAGCAGTTCCTCTTCTGTTCTAGTTCAGTATAACTCATATTCCTGAATCTTAAATGTCCCAACTTTGAAAAAATATTTTAAACATTATGCTGGTCACTTATTTACACAGGTTATTTCCTGCTGGTTTATATTAAATCTTAATATACTTAAATAAGCCATGTATCTGCTCCATAATTAAATTTCTATTATGTTTATATCCTATCTCACTAATTATATAATCACTTCCTTTAAGGTTTCCTATAGTTCTGTCATTTCTCCCACAGCAAATAAGATAGTTCCAGATACATAGCCGGTATTTAATAAATATGCTTTGATTAATTGAGTCCATTGGAGCTTTCTTTTGTTTAATGTTTGCAGTGTTAATTACCATCTATGGGCCCATTTAATTATTATAATTATATCAAAACCAAGCACAGTACCTATAGTAATGCTCTCCTCTAGGTTTGTACCTTCTTAAAATTCACCCAGATGTGGAAGACACTCTTCAAAGCATGCTCACACACAAACACACATATACGCATACACAATTACTGCAGATTAAAGATGGATAGTAAAACTGATGATTTCTGTAGGAGAAATGCATTGCCCCTTCCACATCTGGTATCTCTCTACCCCAAAGTACTCAGAGATATCATTTGTGCCGATGTTTATCTTTTCAATACACTTTATTTTGTAACTTCTATATTGTCTGTCTTGAGACACTCTCATAGGGGAAATAGGCAATTATACTCATCCTATGTAATAAAAGAGTAATAAGTAAATTGACCATCACTCCAACACACAAGATGGCCACTCCCATGTGGACACAAGATGGCCAGCAGGGGAGGAGGGTTTTGGGAGGGATTAGGCCTGCAGGGAAGAGCAATTAGGAGTGACCAGGCTGGCAAGGGAAGATAGTTAAGGGCAACAAGGCCAGCAGGGGAGGGCAGTTAGGGGCAATTGGGCCAGCAGGGGAGCAGTTAGGTGTCAATCAGGCTGGCAGAGGAGTGGTCAGGGGGTGATCAGGCTGGCAGGCAGAAGAGGTTAAGGGCAATCAGGCAGGCAGGCAGGCAGGTGAGCAGTTGGGAGTCAGTAGTCCTGGATTGTGAGAGGGATGTCTGACTGCTCATTTAGGCCCAATCTTGGACATCACTTGAGCGGTCCCAAATTAGAGTGCAGGCTGGGCTAAGGGACATCCCCCCACACCCTCATATGAATTTTGTGTACCGGGCCTCTAATTTGTGATAAATGATGAAGTGAAATAAAGGAATTTTGGGGAGCAAAAAGAAGGAGTAGCTACCTTACACTTGAATGGGAGAAATGGGGAAGGATAGTACAGAAAATTCATCTGTGGCAATAGTGGCAGAAGCCTAACAGATAAAACGGAGTCATCTAGTTTTCTAGTTGTCTGTCACTGTATATCAAATTATCCCTAATACAGTGGCATAAAACAACAATTCTTTATTATTATCCCTCTTGTTTCTAGTATGGAGCAGGTAGACATTCCAGATCATGATCTCTGTTATGGACTAAATGTTTATGTCCCCTAAAAGTTTGTATGATGAAGCCCTCTCTCTCATTGTGATGGTAGGTGGAGATGGGACCTTTGTGAGGTAATTAGGGTTTAATTGAGGTTAGAGGGTGGAAATCTCATAATGAGATTAGTGCCCTTACAGAAGGAGATACCAGAGTTTCTTTCTCTCCCCACCATGTGAGAACAGAGCAAGAAGGTAGTCAACCCTCTACAAAGGAGGAAGAGAGGACTCACCAGAACCCAACCATGCTAGCACCCTATTTTCAGACTTCCAGCCGCTAGACTGGGAAAAGACATTCCTATTGTTTAAATCACTCAGTCTGTGCTATTATGCTATGGTACTCTGTGCTGATTAATACTAACATGAATTTTTTTTAATTTAGTACATTAATTTCATGTTACTATCAATATGTTAAAAGGTCTCTATTGTAGTTATAGTCAGATGGCATTTGAGGCTGGAGTCATCTGAAAGGCTCCCCACTCCCACAGTGGAGTGGTGGACTAAGAAAGCTTAAACAGCTGGAATCAGAAAGTGTTGGGGCTCCACAGGCATTTCTCAAGTTCTATGCATTTTCTCCATCTGGTCTTGCCAGCAGCGTGGTTTCAGCATAGTCAGCCTTATTACTTGGTGGCCAAAAGGACACGTCTCAATAGAGAGTCAAATCCAAGCAGAAGCTTCATCGCCTCTTATGACTCACCCTCAGCCTCCTGGCAGCATCCCTTAGTAAGTCATTAAAGCCAACACATGATCAAGGGGAGAGGAGCCTGACACTACCTCCTGAGTGAAGAAATATCGAAGAATGTGTGCGTATGCTTTAAAGCCCCCACACCTAGGGAAGAAGTAGTCCTGTGCATGTGTGATGTGTGGTTTTATATGTTTGTATGCTCGTCAGAAGAGAAGGCAGAAAAGGAGGCTGGCTTGGTGAGAAGCGGCTCAGTGGCAGAGTGCTCATGGGCTTCTGTGAAATTAGATCAATGCATTCTCACAGTGCTTCATGCTGCCATAACCAACAGATGGTTTTTGATCCTTAACTCCCTTAATAGTCCTAGCTGTTTCCCTATGCCCCAGGAAGAGGTCATTCTTTGCGTCTCATTATGTCCCTGCTCTCCTGCCTGATTTGTTTGCTTCTTCTCCAGCTTCTTTCTCCTTTATGATGCCATATCCTGTGACTCACTTATCCCGAAATTCTGTCTCCTACATGATGCTCCAATCTACCTTTCCCTCTCCACCCTAACTACCAGCAGCCTTGGTCCCTTCCACTGTGGTCATTTCTCTCATTCATCATATATTTCATGAGCCAAAATGAAGGGATGAAGGCCACAATGCACATTTAAATAAATTGATGAGGGAAGACCTCATGAGAAAATGATTTTTGAGCACAAAATGTTGAACGGGTAAGGGAAAAAGCCTTGTGAACATTTGGGAACATAGATATCCCCCTGAGTTAAAGGAGCAACAAATACAAAGACCACCATGTTGTAGAAGTGTGCCTGGCATATACAAAGATGGACAAGCTGATCAGTGAGTCTAGAACTGAGTGACGTAGGGAGAGTAATAACAGTTAAAGTCAGAGTTAAAAGTGGGTGGTGGACAGATTACCTTAGACCTTGAAGGATAGTTCATGAACTTTGCCTTATACTCTGAGAGTTTTAGGCCAATCAGTGACATGAATCAGTATTTTAATAAGGACACTGAATACTGGGTTGAGACTACAATAGGGATAGGAGGTAAGGAGATTGGTAGGAATGGAAGCCTGCTTTTCTGTGATTAAAGTCAACAGTGGCTTTGACCACTTTCTCAGAATATTGCAATAGCAAAGGGATTGTTATTTGTTTTCATTTACAGATTGGGAATATTTTAGCATACTTATATGCTCAAGTGGAAGAGATTACTTCTGTGCTGGTATGGAAATGAGAGATTTACATGGCAGTCCATGAAAATAGTCATGTTGGTGGTTAAAAAGCAATCTGAGAAACTTCTGACACAGTGGACTGTTTGCTCTGTGCATGAGCGGGTGAAGCCCTGGGCTGTCTAAGCAAGATATGATAGGATGAGAGTGGTCTTCACTCTCCATCCGTCTCCTTTAAGGGAGGTGATCCTAATATGTCAGAAGTTATGCCACACTGCTTTAGACTCTGCTATAGGCACTCACTACTATGCCAGAAGTGTTTTTCCATCCTTGAGCCTAAGATTAGCATACACAAAGTTATTAATATGTATTTACTACCTTTCCTCCTTCATGTTGCTCCGTCTGTGTAAACAATTCCCCTCCTTCTGGAGTTACTCAAGTGAAAAGCTGTTTAATAACATATTAATGCCTGTATTTTGGACAATCTATTCTTGCCACTTACAACTTAGTGGTTTTCAATTTAACAGCACTCTTTGTTTTCTTTATATGAAATGGAGGCCCAGTGCATGAATTCGTGCACAGGTGGGGTCCAGCAGGCCTGGCCTCAATAAGGGAGGATCAGGGCCTGGCCTGCTGGCAGGAGGAGATGGCAGGAATTTAGCCAGCCAGCCCTACCCCCCTATTGGGGTAGGGGAGCTGATCATGGGTGGGGCTGGGTACTGGGAAGGATTTCGGCCAATCGGGGTGATGGTGGCCCATCAGGGACAGGGGCAGCATGGAGGAGGAGCTGCAGGAAGTTGGCCAGCCAGCCAAAGCCCCTATTGGGTAGGGTGGGTGATAAGGGGTGGGGCCAGACAGCAGTTGGGGTTGCAGGCTGATTGAAGTGGTAGGGGCCCATTGGGGGCAAGGATGGCTGGGGGAGGGGCTGCAGGAGGTTGGCTGGATGGCTCTGCCCTGTATTGGGGTAGGGGAAGATAATCATAAGTGGGGCCTTCCTGGGGGTAGGGGCTGCAGGATATTAGCCAGCTGGCCTCACCACTTATTAGGGTACAGTGGATGATCAGAGTGGGGCAGGCCAGGGGGAGGGTTTGCAGGACAATGGGATGGGAGAGGCCAATCAGGGGCAAGGAGACTGAAGGGAGTGGCTGTAGGAGGTTGGCTGCTGGCCCTACCCCCAGATCTTATCAGTTAGCTGGCCACAGTGGGTGTCATAGCAACCAGTCGTTCTGGTTGTCACAGAGTTCTGGTTACTAGGTTTTTATATATATAGACTAGAGACCTGATGCACAAAAATTGTGCACTCTGGGTGGGGGGGAGGTGTCCCTCAGCCTGGCCTGTGCCCTTTCGCAGTCTGGGACCCTTTGGGGGATGTCCATCTGCTGGCATAGGCCCACTTCCCAGGGGACAGGACCTAAGCTGGCAGTTAGACATCCCTCTGGTAACCCAGGAACCCTCAGAGGATGTCCACTTGCCAGCAGGGAGTAGGCCTAAGCTGCAGTCAGACATCCTTAGTGCTTCTGAGGAGGCGGGAGAGGTTCCCACCATCACCACTCTACTGGCAGCCATCAGCCTGGCTAGTGGCTGAACAGAGCTCCCCCTGTGGGAGCACACTGACCACCAGGGGGCAGCTTCTGCATTGAGTGTCTGTCCCCTGGTGGTCAGTGTGTGTAATAGTGACCAGTCATTCCCAGTGGTTCTGCTGTTAGGATCATTTTGCATATTACCCTTTCATTATATACGACAGAAGCCTGGTGCATGGGTGGGGGCTGGCTGGTTTGCCCTGAAGAGTGGGGATTCTTGCTGGAGTGCCTGGCCAGCCTGAGTGAGAGGCTGATGGCTGTTTCCAGGCTGGCCACGACCCCCAGCGATCCAAGTTCCCAGCGATGCTGGCTGGAAGCAGGTATGTGGCATTATTTACCTTCTATAATTGAAACTGTTGTTTTGAGTGAAGGCCACAGTGGGCTAGGGCAGGCTGGAAGCTTGGCTTCCTCCATTACTGGGGCAACCACGCCTCTTGCTTCCTCCAGCTCTGTGGCTGCCAGCCGCCATCTTGGTTGGGTTAATTTGTGTATAGTTGCTCTGATTGGCTGGTGGGCATGGCCTGGGTTGTAGCGGAGTGGCACCAATTTGCATGTTTCTCTTTGACCAGTTAGTGTAAATGTCCTCATTTTGGTGGGATTCTGTGTTTGGTTGGAAGTCACATGGGCCTGTATTTGTACCCACCTGCCTCTGCTCTGCAGGCTGCCCACCTACATCTTTGAGATGTGCCTCTGAGGTGGGCTAAAGTCTGTTTCACATGTAGTCCATGTCAAATCAAATTCCAAACAAAATCTTTCAATTTGTTGCAATTCTATCACTTGTCTCTATCTGGAAACAAAGAACAGAAATTGATGTATTTATGTAGACCACTAAAGTATGCTAGGAGACCACAGGGGTGGTTTTTTAGGAGCCCTAGAAACTGGTTGAAATCTCAACCAGTCCTTCTGCTTTCTCTGATGGGTGAAAAGCTTTGGAAGGAGTATGCAGCTCATTCTGAACTTATCAGGTATCTATCATTCAGTGTAAATGCAAGTCTGGGAAGTAGGATTTGATGGGTAGGAAAAAAAGAAAGCTTGACTGTAGAGCACTGCTGGAAACTGAGAGGGGTGTGTTAACACAGTGGATAAAGTTCACCTCCTTCACCAATGGGGACAAGCATATCTTGATAATAACCGTAACAGCTGAGTTTTAGTGTGAAAAATTATTAACGAAAGGACAGAGGAAAAGTTTTTATGATAGAAAACACCTGCCTCAAAGGAGCTGTAAATGTTTTGTTATTTGAATTTAGAGTCTATTACTTATAATACTCACAGAGTGTTCAAAGAGTTCCACTCTATCTTCATGGAAGAGCTAGACACTCACTGATAAACGCACTTGGGCCACTTTCTCCCCTAGTAAGACTTGGCCACAACCTTTGCTGGGGAATATTTTACAACCTATTGTGCTATCCAGCTCCAGATCTGACAAGTCACATTCTCTCCCCTTCTCACAGATGGACCAGCATGAGTGTTTTCACAGGCTGCTCCTATTGTTAGAGTTTGAGTCATATTGTATGTAACCTCAGACTGTAGTGATTAATTTGAATCTTTAACTCAGCTTTATTGTTGGGATGTGGTCTGCAAGTGTGACACTATACTCTTCTTGGGAATACAGAGGGAGTTGGGGATATTACTGAGTCTGAATTAGTGGGAGTTTAGACCAAAGAGGAAGCAAAACCTCTACAGAAAGGATCCTGGAAGGGTGGAGGGAAGTATGACGGGCCAAGTATGACACTATCTGGCTTCTGTCCTCTAGATTAGAAAATGAAGTAACTCCAGCAAGTGACTCTAAGGAAGTTTCCTGTTTTCCTCTCATGAGAGCTAAGTGAGGACTTGAACCCACAGAGGGAGCAAAAGTCCTGTGAAACACAGTATTAGAACCAATGGGATGTTTTACCTGGAGGAGAGAAACTTGTAAGTTTCCAAAGGAGTCTGGGAGCCAAATGCAGACAACCGCCAGAGTCAATGAAAACTGATGCTTCCCAGAGCTGGAGGGCGCTGAGGGTGCTTACCAGAGTAGGAGACAGGCTACCTGACTTGAGGTCCTCAACCCCACATCTCAGTCAATAAAGGGGAGGGAAAGACTGAAGTAATATTAGTAAGTCAACACTGTGTAGTGCTTCATAGTTTAGTGTTTGTTACCTACAACTTATGGATGAGAAAGTAGAATCTTATGAATATGAATCTCTTATTCTTAGATTACTCATTCTACATAATAGGTCTATTTAGTGTCCAAACTAAGACTAGGACCCAATGCTCTTTTTATGTTCTTTGAACTATACAAAAATACAGAGCCATGCCATTGGTTCAATGTGAAACAAACTAATGTATAGGAAGTGTTTCATATGAAGTATATTTCTCTTTCTCTCTCTCTCTCTCTCTCTCTCTCTCTCTCTCTCTCTCTCTCTCTCTATATATATATATATATATATATATATATATATATATATATATAAAAGAAATAGTCATGACCATTTTTCTCCTTTAGGAGCCGGTATATTTAACCCAATGTAAGCGGGCATTTTCCCAGCAAATTGCTTCATAAGGGGAAGAAAGAAATCCAATCAATAATGGTCTGACTTTGCAAAGTCTATCTGAGTTGTCTTGCACATTTTCGTTGTTTTTGAAATGCCAGGCCCTCCATATTTGACGGCTGTCTCTACTCATCGTTTTTGGAAAAAAAACTAATTTCCTGAGCTTTGGTATAAAAAGCGATATGAGTTTACTCCTTTCCCCTCAAACAATGCATTAGATTTCTTCTGCCATCTGGTGGAATATTGGCAAACTACAATAAAACCTAGGAATTCTCTGGAGTGGGTTATTCAATCTTTTTCTAAAATTAATGTCTTTTTATCTTTACTCTACCTCTTTAAAACACTTCTATGTGCAGATTATTTTAAATCTCAAATATTAGTCATTGTTCTTTCATCTTGAATTTTTGTACAACCTAGTGTTGTTGTTTTTTAATCTTTTTATTTTTTCTTAATAGACTTACAAGTCCAGAAAATGCAGAGTCCTGGACAAGAGGAACACAAAGAGACCCAGACCAAGAAATATCTTAATTAAAATTCCAAAGGTTAAGCACAGAGACTCATAAAAGCAGCAAGAGAAAAGCAGTTAGTTATCTACAGGGAGTGCCCATACAATTGTCAGCTGATTTCTCAACAGAAACATTGCAGGCCAGAGGGAGTGGCAAGACATATTCAAAGTGATAAATAGCAAGATCCTACAACAAAAATTACTCTATCCAGCAAAACTAGCATTTATAGTTGAAGGTCAAATAAAGAACTTCACAGACAA
>PVJC01053540.1:0-10802 GCA_004026665.1 Murina feae | reverse complement strand
ACAAACAAACATAATTTCAGGTTGTGAAAATGCAGTGAAGGAAACAGACGGGTGATGGATAAAGAATGACTTAGGGTGGGGCTACTGTCTCATTTTGGGTGGTCTGGGAGGATCTCTCTGAGGAGGCAGCATCTAGGCTGAGTTCTAAAGAATGAGAACGGATTGCCATGAGGAGGTCTGAGGGAACAGTGTGACAGGCAGAGGGGACAGCAAATGCAAAGGCGCAGAGGAAGGAAGAGGCCCTAGGGAGATGGAGGACAGAAATGAGGCCAGCGTGTGGGAAGCCTAGTGAGTAGGGAGAGTGGGGAATACGGGGATATGGCAATGCTTCGCAAACTGCGAAGTGGGACAGAAAGAGAAGGGAATGGTGATGTTTGGTTCCTGCAGTCACAGTGGAGTGTTTGAGTTCGCAGTTCTTTCTCCCCTTTCGGGTTCACTGTCATTATCAGGGCATAGGAAAGTCTTTCCACAGTCACCCCAACTTTCTCCCTTAACTTTGCACCACTAATGAAGCCCATCCTCTTTAGCTAGTTGCTGCCTGTGACAGTTTTCTTTGCTTAACAGAAGCCTAGGCAGGCACACCTAAGGTCATCAGCCCAGCCCCAAATGAAACTGAAGATTTAGACAGAGCGTTAGATCAAATGGAGCCGATGATCCCCATCACACAAAAATAGACATTCTTTCTCTTGACTGAGGAATTAAGGCTCCAAACTGCAAGTTTAATATTTAAAAACAGGTAAATAAAACTTAATCTCTCTATAGAAACCAGGGATTCGGGAGAGAAAGAAGGATTTACTGCCTCAGTCCTCAGCAGTAATTTCCAGACTGCCTTTTGTTTGCATAATGTGTCATACTTGACACATATTCCCTTGTAAATTTTCCTTCATTTCTAAGTATTTACATACTACACATCATTATAATTCTTTTCTCGATCAAAGAACAATAACAAAATGCCCTCAAGTCCCCACTGCTGTCGACTTGCTCGTCAGCGCATTATTTCCCAGGTCCAAGGCATCCTCTGTTTCACAGTGTTCCACACGCCAGGTGAGCTTCTTCCCTGCTGCAGTCGCTCATGCACATGACGTGGAGGATAGCTGTTGCTTCTGTCTGCCCAGCTGTTTCTTCTTCTCCTGGAAGTCCAGGCTGGTTTTCTTTTTGGTGACTTATCTCTCCTCCATATCCTCTTCACTCTGCGGGGAAGAATGAACTCTACCAGCTTTCAGTTCTAGATTCAGGCTCATGGTCCTGGCCTGGCCAATCAGTATATTCTACTTTCCCTTCTCCTTGGCCAAAGTCATTCACTGATGGTCCCAGTAAGAGCTACTGGGAAAGAGAACCCAGATCCTATTACTGTCAGAATGTAAAATTGAGCCCCTAAGCTGAGAGGGGTTTGTCTGTGTGTGAGGCCAACACAGAAGAAGACAGAGCCGAGAAATGGAGTCATGAAGATGTGACTTGAGCTACTGGATCCAACCATGCCTGAAGCTACTTTACCTCTGGTTTTCTGCCCAAAGGGGAACCGCAATTTTGGGATGCATAGTGGGTATCAAAGCTATCTTTGAACCATCTATGAAATAGGTAATGCCTGCATTTTAGAAACATCAATTCAGAGAAAGACACCATATGGGTTGTGAATAAAGGACAAATGAGACATTCAAGTAACAGGCACTGTGGAGTCAGGAGAGAAAAAGATCCAGAAGGACTATGATGCTTAGAGAAGGCTTCCTGGGGGAGGTGAGGTGAGAGCTGGTCTTGAAGGAGCAGGAGGTATGGCAGCCAAGGAAACCTGTGTGCATAAAAGGGTTAGTTCGGGAGGAGGACAAAGGGGCCTTTGGCCAAAGAGACATATGTTTTTGGCAGCTGATAGTGCTGGGAGGAAGATTGGCTCAGGGAGTTGCCATCTTTGTGCTAAACTAACTTGGACTTTATCTTGTGAGTCAGGGTTTTCTAAATTCGGGTAATCTGTTTGCTATCACCATTATTTTTCCATACCTGCATACCATTTGTATATTAATTTAATTATATTTTGTCGAACAGACTATTTTCTTTACTTAGCCTACAACTGCATCTTCATCATTAATATCTGTGAAAACATGAGTTTTATTTTTCTCCCCTAAAACTCATTAAAATAAATATCAGGCTTTAAAAATATCTCTGTCTGGATTATGCTAGAATTCATATTGTATGTCCCCAAATATCTGGAGTAAGGAGCATTATAGAAGACTTCAGACCAGGGAGGGAACATGCTGGAAAATTCTGTTGTTTCAGTAAATTCCACAGCAAAGGAGTGTACTGACTGGGGGCTTGGCAATGAAGACAGAGTCAGGGGTGGGGTGAAGTTTGCAATAGTCAGCAAGGACTAATGAAGAATATACTTCAATGAAATAAACATATAAGTGACAAATTTAACTGGATAGAAAAGAGGAATTATCAGGGTCATTGATGATGGGACAGGCAAAAAAGCCAAATCTAAGTGAGAGGAATGTGTCAGGAAAAAAAAATGGGGCTGCTGGGTTGGTGATAATTTATGACGATAAAGAGAAAACTAATGTGACAACCCTGGATCTTCCATCTTGGCAAGGGAGCCCCATTTTCACCATCTTAAGTGAGGGAAAAGGTGAGGGCTTTGTGGTGGGCTGACTGATGGTATCCCAAAAGATATGTCCACTTCCTAAGCTTCAGAGCTTATAAGTATGGCCTCATGTGGCTAAAGATGTGACTAAGTTACAGATTTTGAGAAGAGAAGCTTATCCCGGATGTGAGTGGGCCCTAAATGCTATCACAGATGCTATCGCAAACATCCTTGTAAGTGAGAGACAGAGGGAGACCAGATACACACAGAGAAGAGGAGGAGGCCATGTGACCACAGGGGCAGAGAATGGAGTGATGCGGCCACAAGCCGAGGAATGCCAATAGCTACAAGAAGCTGGAAGAGGCAAGGAGTGGATTTTTTCCAGGAGTCTCTGGAGGGAGCACAACCCTGATGACACGTTGATTCTGGACTTCTGGCCTCCAGAACTCTGAGAGCATAAATTTCTATTGTTTTGAGTTACCATATTTGTGGTGATTCATAAGAACAGACACAGGAAACTAGTATAGGTCTCAAAGCGCCTGTCTTTACACGGGGAGCCGCAGGCATTAAAATTTAGATGGATGATGTTAATTTCCTGATATCAAGCCCATTTCACTTCTAAATGTACAACAATGTGAACTGTGGCTTATTAAAGAATTCTAACCAGCCAATTTAAACCAGAAACAAACTGGTGAATTTTCTATATCATTACTGAACTATACTCGTCGTAATATTCTCTGGTCTGAATAGCTAACGTATGTGGACCAAGTCACTGATAAAAAGTACAACCAAGTCAACCAACCTCAGGAACAAGGGAACCCTAGTCCCAAATATAAATCTATTTGGGGTTATCACCCGACCACCAAAATTCTCACAGTCTCATCTTTGGGGTGAGACCTGCCCATCTATCAACTTCATTGGTTCAGTGAACTCAGACTCCCCCCTTACTGTCCCAAAGGATGTTCCCCCATGTTTTGACTCATTCTAGAAGGAAAGAGTGTGTCTCAGATCTGCAAAACCCAGAAGGAAAACTCGCTTTATGATCTGAAGGAAGATGAAAAGCATATTTTAACAGCACATTTGAAAAGCATTCCTTGCTTATCACAGAAGCATCCAAAGTGCCTGCATGATTTAGAAAACGGCAGGAGAGGGAATAATGAATGCAGAATATGTGAACCATTCATTTTGATTTTAAGAAATGCAATCCAGTCCAGTTGAAGAAAGCTTTGCTAAATAAAAGACAAAATAAAATCTGTGCTATTTTGCAAAGTCACGAAATTAAAAAGATGCTATTTAAACATCTTTAATTTAAGCAAAACCAAACCTGATATTTAACCTTAAAGGGATTGAGCAGAAATAAATGCCACAAGAGGGTGTCTGAAGGTTAAGGAAACTGCTATGAAAATGAGAATCACGTGCTCTGAGCTGTTCACAGCTCTGTCCCTGGAGTGTGAAATTAGCGACCAAAGGCAGATTTCACAGGCACTTCGGGGAGCGTGCTGGTGCCTCCTCGGATTGGCGAAGGGGCCTTTCTGCCAAGTCCTGCCCACTTGCAAGCTGCTGTCATTATTCATGCAAAGCACAGACAACCCTACGTGTCTGGAGCATTTTGCATTTATATTGAACGCAGCCTCTCTCCTTCCATCGGAATGAGTCTAGTGCTGGGTGCACGCAGAGTGCATGGGTGGTGTTGGAGAGAATGGATTGAACAGACCAACATTCTCACCAAAGCTGCATTTCTCTATTAAGAAAAAAAAATCCCATCCATATGCATTCTGTTGGGAATTATATTGAGAAATCTACATGTAACAGGAATATAGTTAAAACGTTAAACATGAAAATCTTCCCTTGGTCTAGGTCTCAGGACTAAAACAAATGGTGACATTCTTTGTATCCCCATCATATCGCCAAACCTGGGAGTTGAGTTTCAATGGGAAATTCAACAGATTGAAAAAATGGGGAGATGGTGAATTTGGAGAAGTGAACTATGCTTTTCTCATTCTGACTCTCCATGTACTCATTGCACACTCATGCACACAAAAAAAGTCAAATAAGAAGTGTGATTACAGCTTTACCTTTTCACGCTTTTATTACTAATCTTGGTCAGCTAGGCCGACTTGAAAAAGTCCCATGAAAAAGCCAATTTTAAGGAAGTAGCTGCGAAGGAGTCAGAGAAAGCTCTATTCTTAGGCAAAAATCATCTTATTTGGTTTATCATCTTGAGAAGCACTTGTGAGGATGTTTATTCATTATTTTCTAGCAGCTTTATATTTTCAAAATGCAACCCCTTTCTCATATGAAAGAATAATTTCTTTTGGCTGCTCTCCCTTCATGACATCCATGGCAGTAGATTTCAGACACCTTTCAAACATGGTTTTGGGTCTTCTTGCTAAAAGTAGACAATTAGCTCAAACCGAAGAGGATCATCGCAGTGACACCAACAGCCACCCCAGCTCACTGCCCTCCATCGTACACTCTGAATTCAATAAGAAGTAAGATCAATTGGCTCAAACGTCATAAAGGCTCACAGTTCATAATGAGACGGCTCCTGTATCTGGAAGTGCAGAGGCAGGGTGGGCTACAGGGACCCATCCACCAAGGAGGAAACGGAAGCACAGAGAGAATAAGTAATGTTCCCAAGATCACACAGCTGACAAGTAGGAGAAGAATCCGGATCTGAACCCAGGTTGCCCCACTCGGGAGTCCTCCCTTGTAACTACTACTCACCACACTGAACACATGTGTTGTCTGTTTGGGGTTTGCTTTGATTTTGTTTATAATTTTTATGGAGTAGATAGTCTCAGCCTTTTAACAATCTGATTTCATATTTTGGAAAAATTTAAACATGAAAGTAAAAAGAAGGATGTAATAAATTTCCATGTACCCATCATTCAGCCTCAATACCTAGGGCCACATGTTTCATTTACAATCATCCCTCCTTCCCGCCCCCCCCCCCCATTCAATTATTTTTAAGAAAATCCCAAGTAACACCATTTTATTCATACATATTTCTAAAAGGTTAGGACTCTTTTGTAACATAATTATCATACTTTTATCACACCTAAGAATTCTAACAATAGTTCATTCAATATTATCAACTACCCAGTCAGTTTTCCAATTTCCAAGCTTTCTCTTTTTAAAGAAATTAGGATCCAAAGAAAGCCTATATATTTCCTTGGATTGATGTGTCTCTTGAGTCTATTTTAGTCTATAAGACCACCATTCGGTAAAAATACTGATGAGCCACATGTGTAATTTTGAATTTCTTAGATGCCAAATTTAGAAAAAAGAAAAGAAATAGGTGAAATTAATAATATATTTGATTTAGGTCAACATATTCAAAATATTTTAATATATAACCAATGTAAAAATAATTGCCATATTAAATTTTTTTTCATACTAATTCTTCAAAATTGGGTGTGTATTTTATAGTTACAATACTTCTTAGTTTAGCCACATTTTGGGTGCTCAGTAGCCACATGTGGCTAGTGGCTGCTGTACTGGTTTCATGCAATGTGTGTATATGCGTGTGCTTGCACAGGTCTCATAAAACACGTGTCCTAAATGTGGGTCCCTATCTGTCTTAGTCAGCTCAGCTTCTGAAACAGCATATCAGACTGCGTGGCTTAACCAATAGACATGTATCTTCTCACAGTTCTGGAGCCGAGGAGTGCAAGTTCACGGTGCCAGCAGGGTTGGTGTCTGGAAAGGCTCTCCTCCCGGTTGCAGATGGCCCCTTCTCCCTGTGTCCTCACATGGCCTTTCCTCGAGGTGCACATGTGGAGAGAAAACAAGAGTGAGTTCTCTGGTGTTTCTTTTTCTAAGGCCGCCATCCTTTCAGATCAGGGCCCCACCCTCATGACTTCATTTAACAGTAATTATTTTCTTAAAGCCCATCTTCAAATACAGCCACACTAGGGATTAGGGCTTCGACATATGAGTTTGAGGGGACACAAACATTCAGACTATAACACAGTAAAAAAAAAAAATGTGGAAAAGCTGCTATAGAGAATTTTCACACCTTCCTTTTCCACAGCCAACAGGACCACCGCTTGCAGACTCTTGCATCTGTCCAGCTGTCACAGAGTCCTGGCCAAGGCATCCTGTCTGAGTCACCAAGGCCAGGCCAAGTTCCCTCTCTGCAGGCCACAAAGAGGGACTTGTGTGTTTTCAGGCTGCAGATGCTTGTGTGAAAAATACGACAGGCATCACCTCTCCCCCTCCCCACCCCGCAAGTACTAAATATAATGGCACCAAAGTGCACCCCACTGCCCTTCCCCTGATTTTAGAGGCAGAAATAATTGCACAAAGGGGCATTGATTCCTTTGCATTTTTGTAGCAAGGCATGTCTGGGAAACCCAGGAATTGTAATAACCACCTTAAGAACCCCACTGAAGTAAACGTAGGAGTGAGAAGCGATATTAAGCAGAATTGAAAAGTTTGGAATGTCGATGCAAAGTCAGTAATTATAGACAAGGCCACTAACTGTGCATGATTATGCAAATCCAGGTGGAATGGAGAACGTGAATGGGGTCAGCATCTCCGGCTAAGAGGGCAGCTGTCAGGATGAGAGCCTTGAGCTAAGGAAGCAGGAGGAGTGGACAAGCCAGAAGCGGCAGGAGCCCTGGGAGCTGCATATGGTCCCTGATGGGCTAGCCTCAGGCCTTGAGTGGTCTTGCACCTAGAAACAGCCAGTGGGGAGAGTAGGGAGGGGTCTGAGGTGGAAATAAGGCTCTGCTAGCATCAGGCGGGCCTACTCAGGCGAGTGAGTGGTGAGAGGGATCTGGGGCTAGGACTGTGCTTCCCTGATAACCTGGCAGTTCGTTTGTGGCTGTGTCTGTATGGTGACGCCATTCCTTCACTCATTTCCTCACCAGTGTCCCCTGAGTTTCTATATGTGTCAGTGCCTTTCCAGGCATTGGGGACTCACAGGTCCTGCTCCATGCAGCTTTCATTCTGGTGCAGGGAGGCAGACAGACATCGACTGATATTATTCTCCTTGTATGTAGCCGAGTCTCCCTCGTTACTCACACAAACCTCACATTGGTTGTTCTGCCTCTGGCTCCAGGGAAGTCACACCCCCAGACCGACACACTTAGACATTTATGTGAAAGGGAATTACATCCTGTGTAATTCCAATCTCCTCCACCACAGGTTGTTTCTTTGGTGCCGTGGGGTGTTTTTCAGCATCAGAAGGAAAAAGGAGAAAATCCAAAGAGACCACCCCCAAGTCTAAAATCCTGTTAAACTTCAAACAAAACAAACCCATTAGGGCTTGACAGAATAAGCTCATAAAAGAAAAGACCGAGGTCTTAGCTGTGAGATGCCGTGGGTTCCTTTGCAGGCCTGAGTCCTTCCATCTGGACAGCAGGCAACAGGGAAGGGTTCCTAGTTTCCAGGTCTTCTGGTTGGGCCACTTGGAACGTAAGAGGCCATTCTTTAATCATTGGATTCCGTCCTTATTTTAAGGTTCCTTACATAATAAAATCAACCATTTTTTTAAAATAACCCTGGCCCATTGAAAAGAAAGGGGCAGGAATGATTGCCTTGGGTATGTAGTGAAGCTGGAAAGAGGGCTTGGAAATATTTTATTTGCTGCTGTTTGAAGTGAGCGTCCTGACAAATTAGGGGCTTGCAGTCAGGAGGTGGGGGAGGGAAGACCATCTGTGCAGCACGTTTTCTGAAACAAAGCAGAGTTCCGGCCTAAAGCACTTTCCTGAAGGGCAATGCAAGATCCAGAGTACAATTGCTGTGAAATTCTCAAAGATAATCCAAAGATGCAAAAATTCAAAAGCTTGCAAGAGCTCCCATGTCCTCCAATGGGTGAGTGCGTAAACAAACCACACAGTGGAATATTATGCAGCTATAAAAAGGAAGGAGCGATTGACACAGGCGACAAGCTGGATGCAGGTCAAAGGCAGTGTGCTGGTGACAGAGCCAGTCCCTCAGACGTTACATACTTTATGATGGCCCCATTAATTTGACATTCCCAGAAAGACGAAATGATAATGATCCTTGTCAGGGGCTTACTAAAGGTATAGCTTGAGGAAATACTTGGGCAATGATGGAACTTTCTGGATCCTGACTGTGGTGGTGGTTGCATAAATCTCTTCATGTGTTCAAATTGATAGAAAAGCACACATTGAAACTAAATATAAATTTTCCTGGATGATAGTTTTTAAAAATTATTTTTCAAACGTCCAGGAGTGAAATTTGAATTCACAGAGGTGTGTCGCCCATGTTTTAGTCCCATATGGTGTGCATGTGGCCTCTCCAAGCTCCTCCCAGAACACCCCGACTTCCTAGGCTTCCCCTCCCACAACCACCACTGCACTTAGCCAGGCTGGGCCTGTTCTTCCTCCAACAGGTAACACCTGCTCCCTGTTCAGTCCTTTCTACTTGCTGGTCCTTCCTCTGGGATACTCTTCTCTCAGACAGGCCTGGTTTGGTGGGGACAGTCACTGCTTTGAACCATCACATCACCAGCACCAGTGAGCTCATGGCCTTTGAGAGGCTAGCCCCACACGCCTGATACCAGTCTGCATTTACAACTCAATCCTTTCCTCCAGTGTGGTGCTGCCCGAGCATTCGCTTGTTGAATATGCATGATTTTATTGCAAATGACTGTACATAAGTTACTTTTCTTATATTTCTCTTTATATTATAGTTAGCACATTAAATTTTAAAAGATATGTAGGAAAAAATAAAATAATGAACAAAAAGGAGAAATAAAAAAATAAAAAGATACGTAGGTAGGTTATAGTATCTATGAAGTTCATTTCAAGACAGTAAAGTGGAAATTAGCAAATATTTGTTTTTAAAAAGGTGACATTGGGTCTGATAGAACCACCTTTCTAAAATGCAGCATCTTCTCTTTCCCCAGGGAACCTGCTGCCTCACTTAGACACACTTCGGAGCTTTTTTGTTAAATTCAGTTACCACAAAAGAGAACTTTTTCTTTCCTTCTCACCCATAAGGTCTCCTTTGCCAAGATCTCTCTTAACAAGCCTGCTAGAGGCTGAAGTAATTTTACATGTATATCCCTGGCCGTGATAATTCTCCTGGAAACAGTTCTCCCGGCACAAGAATGGCTGTCTGGCTCTGGTTTCCTGCAGACATAGCCTAGGTATCTGCCACATTTAGGCCACTGCCTGAGGGACAAATAATTTGTCCATCCATAGGAGATAGATCAATAATCAACAAACACATTTAAAAAAAACACCACACAACAAGACCAAAGCAGAAAGCTTAGTCATGCAAATGAGGGTGGAGGAGAGAGGGTAAAGAAAGGCCCTCATTCATATTCTGCAACTTCAGCAGGGCCCTGGCCCAAAGGCTGATTTCTATTAAAGCCCTCAGCCCAGAACAGCAAACACCCTGGCACATTAATGCACATTAATAACGGATTGTCCCAGCCGGATAAACACCACCCGTTCCCAGGACACCGCAGAAGCAGGAAATTAACCAGGGGTTAACTGTGTCATTAGCTGCGGCACAATATGGGTCCTTCTACATGTAATTCAGTCCCTTCAGCTGGAGGCTCCTGATACAGCCACTGTTCTCACAGCGAGGCAGTGACTGAGCAGCAAGCGGGGGTCTCCTGGATACCAGGATGGAGCCATCATTATGATTCATGGCACCTCTGACATCACTGGATGCTTTTGTGATGCAAAGTTACATGTTGTCTAAACACTGGTGAATACAGCAGGCCCTTCTTATCCTGGATTTCGCATCACCAGCAGATCAAAATATTTGGGGGTGGAAATCCCAGGAAGTTCCAAACAGCAAAACTTGGGTTTGCTACACACGGAGCACCATGTTGAACTCACATGAATGAAGGATGCATAGACACTCCCTGCAATAGCCTCTGTGCAGATGTAGATTATATGCAAATACTACACCACTGCATTCAAGCGACTTGAGGCCCAGGATACCCAGGGCTAATTGTACATGTGTCCAGTCGCTGTCAAGTGTTTGCCCGCAAAAGGGAACGTCCAGATACACATGCACACAGGGCTAATGAGTAACTGGGTAAAACGCCTTCCATGCCTGTAAGTAGTTTTAGATCACTTTCCCCAAAGAGTGTCAGGCACTTGGTAGTAGCTCAATAACTATCTGCTGAATGAGAGGAGACAGAAGTGGTTCAGAGAGTAAGGGAGATGATATTGAGGGAACCCTATGAAGTACTCACTTGTGACCATTCTGACCTTTGAAATGGATTGAATGTAAG
>PVJC01053539.1:0-10795 GCA_004026665.1 Murina feae | reverse complement strand
ATTATCATATTAGGTTAAGTATTGACTGGATATATCTTCACTCCCTGGCCACAGGAACAGTGTTTGAAAATGAACACAGCATTCATGAGTTCAAGACATTGTTCAAGTTGTTCTGATTGGCCTCAGACCTGATATACCACAGCACACCCCAAGCCCTGTGCACCTGGAGGGCAGGAGTGTGTCTCCCAGAGGTCGCCAACCAGTGGTCCGTGAGGTCTGAAAGGTTGATGACCACTGGTTTAAGGAAACCTTTGGAGCAGCGGTTGCCAACTGGTGGTCCTCGGACCTCTGGTGGTCCGTGAGGCCTGAAAGGTTGGTGACTGCTGTCTTAGGTGGTGCTGCTTCCTTCTGAGTCTCTAGCACTGTGCTGTGATTTAGTAGGGATTTGATAAACCTTGGTGTTAACATATTGCGGATCCCCCAGAGATGCATATGCTATGCTCATCATTGCAGAATCCGAGCCTCATGCACCCCAACTTCAACTTGCACATTTCTCAGGCACAAGTCACTGGCAGAAATAACAGACTTGTGTGCCTACTCATGAGGAGCAGTTATCAATCAACACCAAAATAAAGTCTTACAGCTGCTTTCTTTCTTTTCCTCCCAGTAAGTGCAAATGGTGGCCACCTAGCAGATGGATGAGACATGAACACAGTGGTAGGAGAGAAGTTCCTCCACTCCAGATTTCCCAAAGGAACTTGGCTGAGCCCCACGACACAGAGTAACAAGCAGCTGGACTTAGGAGTCTACGAGATGTCAGGGGAGCCTTGGTCCATGGGCTGATCAGCAGGTGTGATGCGACATACCACACTCTTCTATCATTTGCTGTTGCTTGCCAAACTGTGAAGAACTGCATGAACTATATTTAAGCTGCTTTCTATACCATTGCCAATCACTTTTTTGGACTTGAAAGTGCTATTTTCTTATTGATACTTGCATTATTTCATTTTGCATGCATCCAGTGATTATACATAAGCAACACATGTAATCTGCTTATATATATTTTTAAAAGCTCATCTGTGCAAAATGGTATATAAAGTATAAATTCTGCTCTTTTTGCAAAATTATAATCACAGCCCATGTTATTAAAAGTTTAAATTGGTTGTATCTAAAGATCACTATAATAGGTCTGCATATACTTTATAGATAACTAGCCTCTATAAAGACGTTCTCACTGTTTACTAGTGAAATGAGAAAAGCAGAGCTATTTACAAAAGGCCTTATGTCGTGTACATACACGTTGTCTTTGAAATATTTGTGATTTAGTTTATTGCTTGTAAAAGAGAAATTATATAATTTATTTAGTAAATACTATTGTAAACTATAGTTTTATTGAGAAAAATAAAATATTTTGTTCTCAATTGTGGTTGTACAGTAATTTCAATGGTTTATGGTCTGTATATTTCTATTAATTAAAAAGAAATAACTTAGATGCTTCTCATTTTTAGATAATCCAGAATCCTAAATAAACTGACTCTCATGGCAGATGAAAATGGACAGAAAATGCTCTGGCCCTGAGAAGCCAATAGCAGGTTCAACTTGTTCAGGAGACTTTCCCTAGTGTCCTGATGTATTAGCCAGCTTTCACTGTTATGCTATGGTAACAAACAATCCCAAATCTGTGGATGGGGATCTAGAGCAGTCCCTATCTAGAACATGTCGCTCTTATGGCAGAAGAAAAAAAAAAGATAGTGTAACCAAGCAATGGAAGCTCATAAAAAAACTTCAGCTTAAATGTGGTTTACAATACTATGCTCACATTCCACTGGCCAAAGCAAATGACATAGACAAGTTCAATGTCAAAGGGGTGAAAAGAATACTTCTCACATAAGAGTGGACTCAACAGAGAGAAGCAATAAATATTTTAAACAGTGAATGCACCTACCCCATCTCATGAGTGTCTCAAGCAGCAGAGGCTCAACAAACTGCATAATCATACACTCGGGGGGGCGGGGAGGGAAACACAGCACATGAGAAAGCAAAATGACCAAGGCTGCAGAAAGACATTCCTGATAAGATGTTCAGTGTAAAATCTTTTGGTTAAAGCGAGCTGATTGTTGTAAGCAAACCTGGTATTAACTTTTATAAATGTAGCCTTCAGCCATGGTTACTCAGGATAACTGTAATTTTACCTACGGAGTTGGTGCTGGGAATCTATCCTGGGTTGGGATGTCAGCGGGGAGTTTCACTGAAGTGGGAAACAGGATTCCTTGCCATCTCTGTCCCTAGTAGTCATATGTGCTAGCAGGCACTCTCCCTCACTGCAGCGGGTTACCTGGCCAGAATCCCATTCTGTCCCCTCCCGTGTGTAAGTGTACCCATTTACCTAAGCAGGGATCCTTAGCCCAGGACCCATTGATTCTTAGGTAAGTCATGGGTGGATATGAATAGGATCATGAAATAATAGGGCATGCCTTTGAGCATACAGGGTTGATTTTTGTTTTTTGTTGTTTCTTCATAAACAGAAAGACAATAATTTTTTTATTTTAATCCTTACCCGAGGATATTTTTCCATTGATTGTTAGGGAGAGAGGAAGAGAGGGGGAAGGCAGGAGAGAAATATCAATGTGAGAGAAATCCATGGATTGGTTGCCTCTTGCATGAGCCCCGACCAGGACCTGAGCCAGGGAGTAGCCTGCAACCGAGGTACGTGCCCTTGACCTGAATCGAACCCTGGACTCTCTGGTCTGAAGGCCGATGCTCTATCCACTGAGCCAAACCAGCTAGGGCAAGACTATAATTTTCATCAAATTCACAGTGACCTTGACCTGAGAAATGTTGAGAACCATTATTTTAAGGCCTGGTTCAAATGCTATTTCAATGCCATGAAGCTGCCTGTGATCTCCAATCCTCGGCCCCCGCCTCACCCCGCCACTATCCCCTTAGTCATCTCACCTATCTCAGAAACTTCAACACTTTCTGTCTTTTTTAAAAATAGAGGTGTAATTTACATACAATAGAATGAACAGCTATTAATTTGTAGTGCAGTGGATTTTTGTACCTGTATACATCCATGGAACCAGCACCTAAGGCAGGATATCAAATACGTCCAGCTAACCTGCAGGCTCCACCATGCCCCCTTCCTACCAGTGTCATTGATAGGACTGATGCCTTCCCATCAACGCCCCAAAGGGAACCATTATTACGGCTTCTATCATAATGGATGAGGTTTGTCACTTTTTTAACATCGTATAAATGGAATCATAAGGTACATACTTTTTACCCGGCTTTTTGTTATTCAATACTATATGAGATTAATTCATTTTACTGTATGTAATGGAAACTCATTGTTTTTCATGACTGAGCAGCATTCCACTGTATAAATATTCCATAGTTTTCTATTCTATTGCTGATGGACATTTGGGTGGTTTCCAATTTGGGGCTATAAGTGTGCATATTGAACGATGAATGATAAGACTACTCGTGCCCCCCCCCCCACCATCACGAGACCTCTTCTTCCACACAGACCCCAGGTGCAGACAACTTGACATGGAAGGATTTTCTCTGGGAAATATCACTACTAGGAAATAGGTGACTGCCCTCTGATTTGCCTAGGATAGTCTGAGTTTATGCCTAATACTCAGGCAATATAACAGTATTTACTCCCAAATATCTCCCATTTGGGATCACAAATTATATAGTTATCTTACCAAAGAGGAAAGTCTAAAAACAACACTGGAGATTCCCCAACGACTCAGCCAGAGCACACTACAGTGAAGTTTGGCTGCAACCTCTCCCCTCTACTTGCCCCTCAGCAATGCTCACAGCATATTGTCCCCACTCCTAATGAGCAACCAACCAAGGATCACAAGATAGCTAAGAAAGTTCTCTAAAATGAGACTGAAATAGACAAACAGAACATTGCTGCTGGGGGAAACAAGGACTGTAAGAAGTAATCAGGGCTTCCAGATGGCAACATAGGTAAATGAGGTATTCATAACCTCCCACAACCATTTCAAAACTACAACTAAACTACAGAACTGTCATTCAGAAATGCCTGAAATCTAGCGGAACAGAGATCTTCAAGCTAAGGATACAGAGAAGATCGGTAGGAGGGGCAGAGACATGGAACTGGCTGGTCCCACCCCCGAGTGTGGTGGCTAAAAATTGGGAGGGATATCTAAGGTGCATAGGTCCCCCCTCAGGAGCAAGAAGTCCCAGCCCCACATTAGAAGCCCCTAGTCCAGGGTTCCAGAACAGAGAAAAGAAGTCTCCATAACTTCTGGCTGTGGAAACTAACAGAGATTGTGAGATGGAGGCTCCCAGAATTCCAGGCGTTTCTCTTAAAGGGCCCACACACAGACTTATTTGGACTCACTGGCTCTGAGCTCTAGTGCTTGGGCAGCAACTCAAAAAGTACCAGGTACATATGGGGAGGAACTGAATTGTTTGGCTTCAGGATGAGGGCTGGAGGGGTACCTTTCTCCAAGACAGAAGTGCTGATAGGGGCCATTGTTCCTTTTCTGAGCCCTGTCCAGAACAGAGCTGGCAGGCAGGCACCATAACTGAGTCTCCAACAACTGGCTAATACTGTTAGCCCCGCCCTGTTGATTCCTTGAGACCCTTCCCCACCCAATTTTCTAGACCCACCCAAGCCTTTTCCAGTGGCTCTTCCATAAAAATGGCCTCTCTCAGCTCATGCTTTGGACTTTCCTAGAATCTCTAAAATAAGCAACATCTGGCCTCTGCCTATTCTGTATCTCTTGCTAAGTGGCCCCAGGCTTGGCCCCTTCGTTCACATCTTTTCCTCTCTCAAGCCCAGGACAAGTAGCAACCATCTGCAGATAACTCTGTAGCTCATACTGGGTGGCCCTGGGTATGGCACATGGCACAGGAGGTCCCAGAGCCAGTGCATCCACTGGACAGTTTCTGACTACACCGGGTTGCAGCCTTGGTCCCTAGTGGGGGTGGAGGGGTGCAGGAGGCAGCTTTGGATTCTCTCTTATCATTGATGTTTCTATCTCTCTCTTCCCTTCCCTTCCTTTCTGAAATCAATAAAAATATTTAAAAATAAAAGAAAATATTCAAGGTGATAAAAAGCAAGGACCTAAAACCAAAATTACTCTACCCAGAAAAGTTATCATTTAGAATCAAGGAACAGGTAAAGAGCTTCCCAGACAAGAAAAAAGCTAAAGGAGTTTATCACCACCAAACCTATATTTTTTAAAATGTTAAAGTGTCTTTTTTAAGAAGAAAGGGAGAAAAGATAAAAAATATGAATAATAAAATGGCAATAAGTACATATCTATTAACAATTACTCTAAATGCAAATGGATTAAATGCTACAATCAAAAGACATATGGTGATAGAATGGATAACAAAACAAGATCCGTACATTTGCTGCCCACAAGAGACCCACTTCATATTCAAAGACTCACAAAGACTGAGTGTAAAGGTATGGAAAAAGATATTTCATGAAAATGGAAATGGGAAAAATAACCTGAAGTAGCAATATTTACACCAAACAAAACAGACTTTAAAACAAAGGCTATAACAAGAGATAAATAAGGACCTAGCAACTCCACTTCTGGTATTTATCCAAAGAAACCCAAACAAAAAAATCGAAAAAACATATACATCCATGTTTATTGCAGCATTATCTAGTCTAATAAAAGAGTAATATGCAAATTAACCATCACTCCGAGACACCTAAGCCACTCCCACCAGCCAAGCCACACCCAACAGCCAATCAGAACGGCTATATGCAAATTAACCCAGCCAAGATTGCGGCCAGTAGCCATGGAGCTAGAGCAAACAAAGGCTTCCACTGCACCAGGAGTAAACTGTCTGACTAGGCCAGCTGGGCCTCTGCTCAAGGAAACAATGTTTCAATTATAGAAGCCACGGAGCTGAAGAAAACTGGAGGCTTCCTGCCTGCCTAGGACTCCACTCAAAGTAACAAAGTTTGAATTTCAGAAGATAAATAAACCCCAGAAACATGATTCCAGCCAACCTTGCTGGGACGTTGGGTCAATTGGAGCTGTGGGCAGCCTGAAAATGACCCTCAGCCCCTCAGCCAGGCTGACCAGGTACCCCAGTAGGGACCTGAACCCTGAACAGGCTGTGGGCAGCCTGAAAACGGCCCTCAGCCCCTCACCCAGGCTGGCCACACCCCCATGGGGTGAGGGTCCCCACTGGGGAGCTTGACCAGCTGCAAACAGCCATCAGCCCCTCCCCCAGACTGGCCAAGCATCCCAGCAGGTGGATATCCCCCAAGGGGTCCCAGACTGCGAGAGGGCACAGGCCTGGCTGAGGGTACCCCCCCACAAGTGCACAAATTTTTGTGCACCGGGCTTCTAGTTTACAATAGCCAAGATATGGAAGCAACCTAAGTGTCCATCCTAGACAATAATAACTAAAGCGTAATATGCTGATGATATGCTAAGGCTGCTCAACCACTCTCTACGATGTGCACTAACTACCAGGGAGCAGAAAGTCAACGAGCCGACCAGTCGCTATGACATGCACTAACCACCAGGGGGCAGTCAACCAGTCAACCAGTTGCTATGATGTGCATTGACCACCAGGGAGCAGATGCTCCAACCAGTAGGTTAGCTTGCTGCTGAAGTCTGGCCAATCAGGATTGAGCGAGAGGAGTCGGACACGTCCTGGAGCCCTCCCATAGCTCGTGCACCAGTGGGGTCCCTCAGCCTGGCATGTGCCCTCTTGCAATCCAGGACCCCTCGGGGGATATCAGAGAGCCAGTATCAGCCCGATCCCAAAGGCCACCCCACTTGAGAGGGCGCCAGACACAGGGCTGGTGAGCGGCGGCGGCAGCAGCGCCAGCGCAAGCCTCTCCAGATCAGGACTAATTGGGTTTGAGCCCCTGAAGGCACAGTGGGGCTGGGATGAGTGGGAGCAGCAGGTAGGAGCTGCAGGCAGCATTGAGCTGCAGGTTTTGGCCCAATCCCTGCAGGTCATGCTGAGGGAGCCACCATGCACGAATTTGTGTACCAGGCCTCTAGTCAACAGATAAATGGATAAAAAAGAAATGATGCATTTATACAATGGAATATAATTTATCCATAAAAATAGAATGAAATATTGCCATCTGCAAAAACATAGATGGACCTAGAGGGTATTAGCCTAAGTGAAATAAGACAGACAAAGACAAACGCCATATGATTTCACTTATATATGGAATCTAAAAAACAAAATAAACAAGCAGAACAGAAACAGACTCATAGATACAGAGAACATTTTAATGGTTGTCAGAGGAATGGGGAATTGTGAGAATGGGTGAAAAAAAGAAAGGATTTAGAAGTACAAATTGGTAGTTACAGAATACTCACGGGAATGTAAAATACAGCATAGGGAATATAGTCAGTAATACTGTAATAACTATGTATGGCGTCAGATGGGTACTAGATTTATCTAGGTGGTCACCTAATTAGTTATATAATGTCAATCACGAGGTTTTACAATTAAAACTAATATAATATTGTACATCAACTGTAATTTTAAAATTTAAAAAAATGTAAAAAGTAAACTTTAAAAAAACAAATTACAATTACATCTTCAAAAATAATAAATTATATGGCACCCATAAAACAAGATCAGGATGCTATTATAAAAATGATCATTCAGAAAACATGAAAGAACTCTTGGAAATTAAAAGCATGATGGCAAAATTTAGAGACTTCTAAACAGATGATTAGAAGATAAGGTGCAGAAAATATTCCACAGAGATTAAAAATAGGATAAAAGTAATGATAAATTTGAAGACCATTCCATCAGATCCAATATCCAAATAATAAACTTCCAGAAAAAGAAAACAGAGGTTAGGAAACCCTTCAAAACAAATAATTCAAGAAAATTTCTGAGAACTAAAGGACAGGAGATTCCACATTGAAAGGTAATCCAAGTGCCCAGCACAATGGATGAAAATAAACCTGACCATTGCAATTTCAGACCACCAGGGATGATAAGATTCTACAAGATTTTAAAGAGTAGCGGGTTGGAAGAGGTTAATGGGGGAGAAGGGGGAGGAGGACCTATGTAATACTTTCAACAATAAAGGTTTTAAATAAATGTTAAAAAGTACTTTCAGAGAGGAAAAAAATGTTTTAAAGAATAAAAATTAATTGTATATCAAGGCTTAAGGGTAAGAATTATATCAAATTTCTCAACAGCACCACTGGAAGCAGGAAACCAATGAGCTATGCCTACAAAATTATGGAAGAATTTTATTTATAATTTAAAATTCTATAGCCTGTGTATAAGTCAATGTTCTCCAGAGAAATGGGACAGACAGTGACAAAGAGAATGAAATTTATTTTGAGAACTTGGCTCACACAATTGTGTGGGAAGGCAAGTCTGAAATTTATAGAGCAGGTTGGCAGGCTGGAAACTCAGTCTTGAGACAGAATTTATTTTCCTGGAATCTTTAGTATTTGTTCCTGAGACCTTCACTTGATTGGATGAGGCCTACCACATTAACAAGGGCAATGTCCTTTACTGACGTCAACTGATTAAGCATGGCTACCAAATATTTTCACAATAGTACCTAGATTAATGTTTGATTAAAAACTAGATACTTGGATTAAAAATGGTGGCAGAGTAAGTGGATGCTGCATGGAAATGCTCCCAGGAAAAAAATATTACAACTAAAATCTTGAATAATCAACAGAAAACTCGCAGGAGAGAAACCCTGACACCCAAGGATCGAAAGTGGAGACCGAACAGAGACTGGTAGGAGGGGCAGAAGCACAAAAGGGCTGGCTGAGCGCCCACAGACAGCAACTGAAGTCCTGAATAGATATCTCAGCTGTGGGAGGTTGCCACTGAGAACTCTGGGATCTAATCCCCAAGCTGGTCCCCACCCCCAGCATAGAGCACCAAAACTGAGGAGGGTACCCACATAACATTTGGCTGTGAAAAGCAGTGGGGTGCTGTCTGCCAGAGACTAACAGCTGAAAATTCAAGCACCCTTTTAAGTGACCAATGTACAAAATTCCCTGTGGAGCCACCCAGCTTGTGCTCCAGCAGAGGGAGGGTGAAGTGGACTGGAGCTGTGAGGGTAGAAGCCAGGACTTGGAACTTGGAGAATAGAGCTCAGAAGGCAGACACCTCAAGTTTCCTGGGCTGAGGCATTCCCTCATGCAGTGGAGGACATTTTTTCTACATATACATTTGCCTTGCCTGAAGCAGGATTGGGGGAGACAGTTGACATACCCTATTGGAGAACACCTTGCCCTGAGGTCACTTAAGAGATGAAAAGTAACAATTAGCCTGCAGGCAGTAGAAACTGCTCCACTCTGTTGAAAAAACTCTCACCACAACTGAGAATGTCTGCTTAGGGGGCAATTCAAGTCAGAATCTGGAGGCTTTGAGTCTTTTCCTGATCTAATTAGTCAGAAACAACCTTTAATATTGTCCTGCACTATAGATTGAGAGGTGTAGAGGAACAACCTAATACATAGTCACAAACCCAAACAGACAACCAAAATGAGGAGACAAAGAAACAACCCCCAAAGGAAAGAACTAGAGAATTTTCCAGAAGAAGAGATAAATGAAAGCAGCGATAAGAAATTTATCTGAAAGAGTTCAAAGTAATGATAGTAAAGATGCTCAACAGCATGAAAAAAAGATACAGTAACTATGAAAAAAGAACAGTCTTAAAGAATGACATAACACAAAGGACACATTGGAAGGAATACAGAGCAGATTAGGGGAAGCTGAAGATCAAATCTGTGAATTAAAAGATAGAGTTGAAAATTTCACTCAATCAGGAAGCCAAAAGGAAAAACAATAAAAAAAAAACAGGAGGACTGCCCTGACTGGTTTGGCTTAGTAGATAGAGCATCAGCCTGTGGACTGAAAGGTCCCAGGTTCGATTCTGGTCAAGGGCATATACCTTGGTTGTGGGCACATCCCCAGTAGGAGGTATGCAGGAGGCAGCTGATCGATGTTTCTCTCTCATCGATGTTTCTAACTCTCTATCTCTCTCTCTACCTCTCTGTAAAAAATCAATAAAATATATTTAAAAAACAAACAAACAGGAGGATAGCTTAAGGGAGCTGTGGGACAACATGAAACATAAAAATATTAGAATAGCAGGTGTGTCAGGAGAGGTAGAAAGGGAAAAAGACATAGAGAGGGTGTTTGAAGAAATAATAGCAGAAAACTTCCCTAACCTGGAAAAGGAAAAAATCACACAAATTCAGGAGGCACAGAGAACCCCAAATAAGAAGAACCCAAACAGGCCCATGCCAAGATACATCATAATTAAAATGCCAAAAATTAAAGACAAAGATAGCATTTTAAAGGCAGCAAGAGAAAATAAAACTGTTACCTACAAAGGAGCTCCCATAAGGCTGACACCTGATTTCTCATCAGAAACTCTACAGGCCAGAAGGGAATGGCATGAAGTACTCAAGGTAATGGAAAGCAAGAATCAGAGACCAAGATTACTATATCCAACAAGCCTATCATTCAAAATAGATGGTCAAATAAAGAGCTTCCCAGACAAAATAAAAACTAAAGGAATACATCACCACCAAGTCAACATTACAAGAAATGCTAAAGGGATTGCTGTCATGAGAAGAAACAGAGAAACCTAGCCATTCAGAAATATAATGGCAATAAATAAGTACCTATCAATAATTACCCTAAATGTAACTGGACTAAATGCTCCAATCAAAAGGCAGAGGGTAGCTGAATGGATACAAAAACATGACCTAACTATATGCTGTCTCCAAGAGACCCACCTCAAAACAAAAGACACACACAGGATGAGAGTGGGGGATGGAAAAAATGTTTCCATGAAAATGGAAAAGAAAAAAAAGCTGAAGTA
>PVJC01053538.1:0-10799 GCA_004026665.1 Murina feae | reverse complement strand
ATAATGCTAAATGAAAAAAGTCTGTCATAAAAGACTATATATATATCATAAAATTCCATTTACTGTATGAAAGGTCCAGAATAGGAAAATCTATAGTGATTGAAAGTAGACTAGTGGTTTCCAGAGACAAAATATAGAGAAAATTGGTAGTGATTGCTAATGTGTGTAGAGATTCTTTAGGGATCATGAAAATATTCTAAAATTAAATAGTGGTGATAGTTGCTTAACTCTATATGAAAAGACACTGAATTTACACTCAAAAAAATAGTAAAAACATTAAAGACATGAAGATTGTTTCAATGTTTTAAAGGTAGGACTGGCAGGATTTAGCTATAGAATGGATATGAGATATCAGAGAAGAGAGGAATCAAAAGTCATTCTGTTTCATGCCTCTGTACCTATTTTATTTATCAGTTTATCATGTTCATTAGATTCTACTCCTAAGTAAGATCATGCAGTATTTGTCTTTTTCTTACTGGCTTATTTCACTCAATATATCTCAGGGGTGGAAGGAGATGGGAAGAGATTAACAAAAGGATTTATATACCTATATGCATAACCAATAAATATAGACAATAGTGCGGTGAAGGCCAGGGTGGGGCAGGGGCTGGGAGGAGAGAGAAAAAGGGGAGATTAGGGGACATCTGTAATATTGTCAAGAATAATAATAAAAAAGGCTAATAATATTGAAAAAATACATTGGAAATTCCATCAGTGTTATAAATTTTTATTTCAACAGTCATACCACTTTTTAAAGAATTTTAAAATGAGGGGATAAAAGTGATTCTAACATTTTTGGCCCGAGTAACTTTCAGGGTCATCAGCTTATCTGGGGAAGATAGTGGGTGAAGTATATTGATCCGGGGGTAAGATGTGGACTTTTGTTTTGGACAAGTTTTATCTGAGATGTTTATTAGAGATGTTGAGTAGATAGCTGAACATATGGAAGTCAAGGGAAATGATCAAATTGGAGATGTACATTTGGGAGTTGTTAGATTAAATATGATGTTTAAAATCATAAGACTGGTATAGGTCAATAAGGAAGTGAGTGTATATAGATAAAAGAAGAAGTCCAAGACTAAAACTCTGGGAACTCTGATATTGAGAGATTATAGAGATATGGTGGCATCAGTTATAAGGAGATTGGAAAGAAGTAGCTGATGGACAAAAGATAATGATGTCCTAGAGGCCAAGTACAGGAAGAGGAAATGACTAACTTTGTCAAATGATGTTGATAATATCAAGTAAAAGGAGGGCTGAGAACTGACCTTTAGGTTTAAAAATATACAACTCATTGGTGATTTAGAAAGAGCAGTTTTAGAGGGGACTGAAGTCCCTGTGTCCTTGCTAATTAGTGGCTGAGGGTCCCTCTCAGTTTCTAGAGACTATTTACATTTCTTGCCCTGCAGTTCCATTCTTCCATCTTCAAAGGCTACAATGATGGATCAAGTTCTTCTCATCCTTTGGATCTCTACTGCCTCTTTTTCTGTTGTCACAACTCCCTGGCCAAATATTCTGTCTTCCTCTTCTGCCTGTTGATTACATTGGTTCACCCAGATAATCCAGGATAATGTCCCCATTTTAATGTCCATAAACATAAGCACATCTGCAGAGCTGCATTTTTCCATGTAAGGTACCATGTTTATGGGTTCTGGGGGTTAGGATGTGGACATTTTTATGGAGGGCATTTTTATGCCTAGTACAGAAGTCATTAAAGTATAGGTTGTACTTTAAGCCTTCAGAATAGAAAATATTGCCCAAGGATATGGTGTGATTACTTCCTGTATCTTCTTTTAGGAGATTTTTTTACCTACCCTTGTCTTACATGCCCCAGTCACTTGCATATTGAATTCCAGATCTGGATAGGTGTTTAACAAGTTCTCAACAAGAGGACTGGTACCCACTTCCTTGACCTTGTTAATCTCATGGTCTATGGCTAAGTCCAATTTCTACCCAACCTTCACCTCCTCTCAGCCATCTCTGCCTCTTGGGCTCTGCTGCTGCCCTGAGAGTATGCTCTTCTTGTATGTAGGTGACTTACTCACCTTGCTCTGGAACTGCACCTTTCTTCTTCTCCACCTCCCCCTCCCCCTCCCCCTCCTTCTTCTTCTCCTTCTCCTTCTCCTTCTCCTTCTCCTTCTCCTTCTCCTTCTCCTTCTCCTTCTTCATTCATGGCTGTTGACTCTTTTTCCTGGAGTTCCGTTTTTTTGTTTCCTGTCCATCCACTAGCTCTGTCCCTGCTGCATGCTGCAGACAGTACATTAGTGGAATCAAGCATGACTATTTGTAGGAAAGCTTACTTTAGCACCCAGGGTCTGAGCCCAAGTGAGAGCTTTAAGCCCTTTGAATGATAAAAAGAGGTAGCAGGAAAATAAAAGACAACATGTGTTGTGATACCACATGGACTCTTGTAATTTTGAGGGTAAGAGCATGAGATTGAGAATCTAACATCTTGGGGTTTCACTCCAGGATCTGATATCTTCCAGCTATGGACAATGTTAAGTTACCACTTTTAGTCAGAATTTTCTCATAACGTGAGGATAAAAGATAACCTCAAAGGTTTGTTATGAGCATTAAATGAGATAGTAGATGACCGCCCCCAATTCAGTGTACCATGTGCTCACTTCATCTTTTTTTTTTAATTTATTGCTTAAGGTATTACAGATAGAACATATGTCTCCCCCCCTCATTGATTTCACTTCACCTTTTTTCCTGATTCTTCCCATCAAATAAGAAAACATAGGCTACTTTTGTGATGCTTCCAGATATTTCTATCTGAACACTTTTATTTGAGTTTGGGGGAAATAGCAGAGTTGTTGGGTGTGGAGCTGGTGGGCTGCAGAGCGAGAGTAGCAGGGTCTCATTTGTCTTTAGTGGTGTTCTCAATCCAGGTTATATATTTGTAAACATTTGTGTAGATGCCCACATCCCCACCCATGAAGTGTCCGACCTCGATCCCCTGGAGCTTGTTTTTGCAGATGACAGTAGCGACAGCCACTTCCTATCAGAGATGGTGCAGAGAGAGGGGGAGAGAGAGAGAGAGAGAGAGAGAGAGAGAGAGAGAGAGAGAGAGAGAGAGATGGTCAGATTTTTTCCTCAAGGCAGCCCTCTACTCCCCAACTTGGGTGAGCCCTGCCTAGAGGTAGCAAGCTGGGTCATGACCAGAGCACTGAATTGGGAGACAGGAAGTTCTAGACATTTATCTGGCTTTGCTGTCATTAGCCTTGTGTGATCCTGAGAAAGTTAGAGAAAAACGTCTTTAGAACTCACATGTAAAATGAGTCAAACCCCATCTATTTGAACTGGTGAAGCGAGCTTCAATTTGTGAAAAGTGTAAATTATTTTTGTCAGCAATGCCCATTTTCACTTGCAGCTATGAGAATAAAAGTATTATGAACAAAGCCCTTAAAAGAATAAAGACATTTGTAGGGAGAGCCCATTACTGAAGAAACAACAGGGGCTTGCCTTATCAGATTCTCAAAAAATCTGAGAGGATGAAAACTTTCTATTTTTTTTTAAATATCAGGATTAAGTGGTTAACTAGATACATACATATTCATGAAAGCTAAAATAGAGGAAAGATTACCCCAAAAATTCGGCTGAACACTTTGACAAATTTCACACATAAGGCGTTCCTGTGGCTTCTTCCTTGCTCGGTTGTCTGGCACTCTTTATCAGACATCACGGGGGCCTCCAGGGTCTGCCTCAGGTCAGGGTGCCTGCCTGAGGGGAGACAGGGAAAGAGAACCCTTCCTGTTCACAGCTGGTACTTAGCCCTTCCACCCACTCCTGCAACCTGGGTTCTGGTTGTGTGTCTGAGAAAAAGGAGGAAGGAGAAAAGGGGAGGAAATGACCCTGGACATTTATGAGAGTCAATCCTGAGGATGTTGAAATAGCATTTATGTCTCTGTAAAAAGCAGAGTTTTCTTTCTACTCTGTGTCCAGGCTTGAAGGAATAGGAGGTGACCTGACTCAAGTCCTCAGAGGTCTCCTCTGCATATTATCGGGCTTGTACGGGAGGGAGGAGCGCAACCTCTTTAATATGAATCCTGCCTCTGACAATCAGGACCCTTGTCCTCTGTGCAGTGAGATGGCCTATGATCCAGCTGCTGAAGCCCCTAAAGAGGCAGTGGGGCATCAGTCATCCTGGCAAAGGAGGAACTTTGGACTTCTGGGGCGGAGGGTCTCTTTTTGCCAAACTGCTCTTGTAGTCTCTCCCTCCTCCCAATCTCCTCCCTTCTCATCTCTACAGACATGAATGATCTTCTTGAGTGATATTTGATGGCCCTGACTTGCTGTGGGAGGTGTACTCACCACTGTTGTCATGGCTCCAGTCCAGACCTGAAAGCAGACAGACGGTGCCTGGCCGGACGTTGCTGGTGGCGAGGTCGAGAGGCTGGACTTTGTGGCTGAAGTTGGCTGACTTGGCCAGCTTAATGAGCATGAGGTCATCCTGGGGGTAGCTATCACTAAAGTTCCAGTAGCGGATAATATTGATGGGGCTAATGGTCTGCTCTGTCCCATCTTTGACTCTGATCCTGAAATTTCCCAGCAACACTTTCAGATTTCTGGAGGGAGAGGGTTTGGAAGTAATCACTGTCATCACCATCAACACCATTATCATCATTGTCATCACCATCACCATCACCAAAGCTGATATTGAATGTCACAGTGTGCCAGGTACTGTGCCAAGGACTCCATCTGGATTCTGGGTTACCTCATTTAACATTCACAACAAACTAATGAAGTGAATTCTACTTTTCATCCCCATATTTCAGATGAAGTCCTGGAGGCATATAAGAGTAATTCACCTTTAGTCCCACAGCCAGTGGCGAAGCCTATAACTACTATGTTTTCATGCAGTGTCCTTAACGTAGAGGAGAGAGAGATTGTGCATGGATGACTTGTATGCATGCATGTAAGCATAACCAATGGATACAGGCAGCAGGGGAGTGAGGGCCTGTGCTGGGGGGCGGGAGTGGCTGGGGAGAGGTAAATGGGGGAAAAGGGAGACATATGTAATACTTTCAATAATAAAGAATGAAAAAAAATTGTGCATAGCACAGATACATTATTTCCCTTCTTTCCAGTGCCAACCCATCCAGTTGGGCATTTCTGTTCTGACAGAGGTAAGAGAATGGGATGACCTGAATGTTGGGTAGCTCCTGTTTGCTTCAGCAGATCCACTCCCAGCCCTACTTTGTCCTGCTCTGTACCTTTGTAACATGATATATGTTGATCAGATCAATGGGTTTTAGCTAGTAGGAAGCACTAGAAAGTAACCAGAGGATGAAGTGTGAGGTTGGAGTATTTATCCTCCTGGCTCCCTTCCTGCAGGGTTGCCACAGATTGGCTATTGGCTGTGTCTCATGACCAAAGGTTACAACTCATATAAGGTGATCTTTTTATAAAATTATTCCTTTAGTTCTCCTTCCCCTACCCCGCCCGCCTCTCCTCCCTATTTGTACCCATTCTCTCCTCATCCCTTTAGGTCTAGGGGTAGTAACTGCACATTTCTTTTCTTTTTTTGTTAATCCTCACCAGAGAATATTTTTCCATTGATTTTCAGAGAGAGTGGAAGGCAGGGGGAGAGACAGATAGAGAGAGAAATATTGATGTGAGAGAGACACATCGATGGGTTACCTCCTGCACTTGCCCCAACTCTGGGGCCAGGGATCAAATCTGCAAGAGAGGTACATGGCCCTAGACCATCATTGAACCTGCACCCTTCAGTTCATGGGCCAATGCTTTGTCTACTGAGCCAAACCAGCTAGGGCTGCACCTTTCTAATACTAACAGTGGGAGTACTGAACTATTCTTTGTGTTGTTCCCATTTCCCATACCTTGGTTGTTAGTTCTTTTTTAAAAATTCTTCTCAATTTATCCAGTTTGAGTGCATCATAAGATATCTGCTGGTCCTTACTTAACCTATCAAACACATTCATATTGCCAGTACGAAACGAGAAAACTGATGAGAGACTGAGGCATAATATCTACAACAGGGTTCAATGGCAACATTATTGACATCTTGGGCTGGGTAATTATGTGTTGTGGGGGCTGTCCTGTGCATTGTAGGCGTTTAGCAGCATCCTTTGCTCTGGTTTCTGTTCATTAGGTAGATGCCAATAGCACAGCTGCCTCTAACCCCAATTTCATTGTGACAACCAAAAATATCTTTAGACTTTGCCAAATGTGCCCTGGAGGGAAAGTTGCCTCTATTTGAGAACCACTGATATAGAATGAGTGGTAGCTATTTTGGAGGGGTTTGGGGATGCCCAACACTTACGGTAAATAGCAGTGAGCTGGGGCCAGCACCCAGTTTTTTTTAATGAGGACACCCACACAGGGGTTGAAGTGAGACTTGAGGTATGCCAAATAAGGAGCATGGTCTTCTTTCTGCACAGACGAGTGAGTGGAGAAAAATGCTCCTGAGAAAATAAAATGTCTTCATATATAGGACATTCTTATAACAAATAATATTATCAATAATTTCCTAGTTGAAAAGGAATATATACAGTTTTAAAGAAGTAATTGGCCAGGGAATATTTGACATTTTTTTCTAATAAAAATGTAAATTGAAATGACATACTATTTTATCTAATATTTACAATAATCATTTTTGTTTAATGTTGATAAGATTCAATCAAGGAAAGTACAATGAGAAGGACTCTCATTAATTGTTTGTAGGAATGTGAATTGATTCTTACTTTTTGAAAAACAATTCAGAAATAGATATCAAGAATTATAAATCGTTCATCACCTTTGACCTAATAGTTCCAGCCCCAATAATTCATTCTACTAAAATAATCAGATGTAGACAAAGATTATGAATAAGTATGCTCGTTTTTGCACTCCTTATAGTAGCTAAACATTGGAAAGATAAATGTCCAATACAGTAATGTTGGACATTGAAATGAAAAAATACATGTATAAATGGAGCATCATACATATTACATTGTATAAATAATATTTATAAATATGAGACAGCAAAGGAAATATTGGTAACTTTTCTTTACGTTAAAAATAATTAAATCCAGTAATTCAGTGGTCTAAGTAAAGAAGCAACAAATAAACCATTTAAGTGCAAAATATATATAAGTAAGATAAAGTCTGTGAGTAAATTCAAACCAACTATTAGCACTGGAAGAGTGGGCTCAACCTGTCCTGAGACCTTGAGTGGGGCATAGGAAGGGAAAACCCTAATTCTGCTCATGATCCTTTCTCTTTCCTCTTTTTTGCACCCTCTACATACTCTGCATCTGCCTTACTCCATCCTACATTAATCCATGTCTTACAGGATGGATTAGAAGGTCATGGATACATACCAACAAGGACACTCAAACAGAAGATAAATTTCATAGCAATCTAGATCTTTCCCTGTGACATGTGGAAGAAGATCTGTAGAGTATGGAACTTTTTCAGCTCAATCTTCTCCTTGAGAACACCTGATAGAATCAGTGGATATAGTTAGGCATAGGGACACGCAATGGCAATGAGATTGGAAAGCAGCTCTAGGCTTAAATGGGGATGGAAGAGGGTTCCACATAAACAAATGGAGGCCCTTCGGCACCAGGGAAGGAGAGGACTATACCTCTATTGGGGTCTTTCAGGGAAGGAAGGAAAAAGAAGCCTATTTCTTTAGACTTCTGAATCCAGGTTTCTCTATCTGCTGTTCCTAAAAGCCCATCTGACTAAAAGTAGTTCAGCTGTCTGTGGGAAAGGGAGCTCTAGACTCAGGACTTATATTCACCATGGAGTGTCTGAGGCCAGGACTATAGGGGACAGGATTCTGCACCTTAGCTCAAGAAGACAGTGTCCCCAAGTTTGCTCTGAACCCCCTAGTAGTTATTTATACTTTCTTTCAGCCCCTCCCTTCTTTATTACACTAGCTCCATCTTTCCCTGCGGTCACTGTTTCATCACTCTGTCATCATCACCAACTTAGTCTAGCCATCCTGATCAACAGTTTTGAACTAAGAAAATAAAGAAATAAAAAACATTCATAGAGAAGTTATTTTGACATTTGGAGAATAGTTTAAATTGTAGGTTACATCAGCTATAGAATCTACTGTATGTTGATAATAAGAAGTCAGGATCTCTAAGTGGTTTTTTTAAACGTAATAAAAAGATTTCTCAACCAATTATCTGCCCTTTTCATCTTAGAATAATTGGGCATACAATTTAACAAGAAAAAGAGCAGTAATGTTGATAGCTACCACCCATTGAATGCTTCCTGAATCCTATACACTGAACTACATATTGTTAGTAGTGATTTTATATTAAGTTACTCTAATGTGATGTAAGTTACACTTTGAATCACTATAACCCTTTAAATTTTCTTAAGCCCGTAATCTTATTTCAATGTCATAGCCAGGCAAAGAGAAGTCAGGGCTGGGCTGATATCTTTTTTTTTTCTGGAGCTGTAGGTGCCACATGAAACAGGGAGAATTTAAGTAATTTTCTCAAAATCACACATGACTGGAAAGACTGGAAGTCAAATCTGGATCTTACTGGATAAACACAGCTTTTCAAGTACATACTCCAGGCTGCAACTAATCAACCAATGTTCATGAATCTTGGAAAACTACACAAAGTTCCCTCACACCAAGTCCATCAAGTGTGAAATGAAAAGTGGATGTGGCACATACTTTCCTGAATGTTGCGATGAACACAGAGGTACATTGTGGAGAGGGCTGCTTAAGGAAATGCAGGTGGGGCAAAAGTAGGTTTATAGTTGTGTGTACATGAAACAGTTTATTCTTTTATTATTATTTATTAATTATTGTATTCTTTTCTATAAGAGCAATTTTAAAGCTACTTTTGCCCTACCTACCCTTTATACTGAGGTTCCAAGACAGCATGGAGTTGTGGAAGGTTTCCTATGTTGTAGGATGGACTTAGTTAACATGGGTGAAAAGTTGAGAAAGAGATATACTTACTATGGGGTTGTTTCCCCCAGATATTTTGGAAATACTATGGGCTTGGACGGGAGTTTGAGGCCTGGGTTGGGAGTGTGAGGTCTAAGAGCAGAAAAGCAGAGTCACTATCTAGGAAAAGATCTCAAAAACAATAGAGTTTTCTGGAGGAGGTTAGCGCTGGGTACTACGACCTCTCTATGAGTTTCAGTTTGGTATCTCTAGCCCAGACTTCCAAACCCACGTCTTCAAAAGCCTCTTGGAGGCCATTGTTGGCATCTTCCATAGGCCCCTGACATTTAGCATGCTAAAATTACACCCTCGTTTCTCCAGCCTTTCAGATTCATTCTTTTACCTGTTTTCCTGATTTTGGGAGATAAATCTACCTTCCACTTGTTTGATTTCTCTCTTTTTCTTACCACTCAGTCCCCAAATCCTCCCTATTTTGAGGAATCCCTAAAATCCATCCATATCTTCCCATTCTCACTGCTGTCATTCTAATCTAGGTCATAAAATTGTCTCCCATGAGCTAATATATGTGACCATCCACTGTTTCCCAAATTGACTCTTTCTGTCTCAGAATTGTTTTTTCTCTAAAATCCAAATGAGGTCATATTAGTCTTCTTCTTAAAACTATTCAGTAGTTCCCTACTGCCTAAAGAATAAACCTGAGCATTGTTTAGGGACTTCTCTTGATCCTCATCTCATTTTGTCTTTGTCAGCCTTTCATTTCATCCCTCTTTGTCACCCCTCTCCACCTGGCCAGCCTATACACTTTTTTTGGGGGCCTACCAAACTTAATGTGGGTTTTCTTGTTTTAATACTAATAACTTTAGCCCTTAACTCATCCTTAAGCTTATGAATCCCATTCATTTTTTCCCTCTTTGTTTTAGATTATTGATAGTTCTTAAAGTTTCTCTTTGAAAAATTAACTTTAGAATCTTATGGATGGGTGGATTGTGTGTGTGTGATGTTCAACATTTTCTCATATGTTTGTAAATTAGTTGTTATTAAGTTCTTTATCTATTGCTGTTATTATAGCTTCTCTGTACATTGGAGACATATCTGTCCCCAGCCTCATTCCACAGAGTATCTCAAGTTTATAGGACTCTAAATCTATTATTGTTTTATTCTGCCATCTGGTTTACCATTTAAGTAATACTCTTGTTATATTTTGCCACCAAAAATAAATTTTAAAAAGGCAGTTAGAGAGAAAGTTGAGAGAGATAGAGAGCAAGTGAGCATAAGCGGGCTATGTCTGAGGGGGCAGTGTGGTAAGGACAGATTGAAAGGTTTGACAGAGGCCACTGGTATGGGTATTGGTTGGGAACTTTTATTCAAATTGATATCTGTGGTTGTGTGCTATTGATCTGTATAAGTGAAGCAGTTCTGAGGGGGTGGGGTGAGCTGAGTGTGACATATGCATAAAGGGGAGGGGAGTCAGTGTCACACAGAGGGGTGGAGACAGCTCTGCTTCATCAGAGTAGTCCAGAATGGAGAGGGGTCAGTGGGACATGTAGAGGAAGGGATGCAAGTCACACACTGGGGAAGGAACTGGTGAAAAAACTGAGAAGCAAGGGAAGGAACTTGGGATGAATTTTTAACTCCACAGAAGGTTTAATTGACTCCTACTTTGGAATTCTCTCCCCTAGATGAAGCGGATAAAGCTAAAATCCTAGGAATTCATCATTCCATAGGGTGGATTTTTACTTAAGTTGAGAAGATTTCTATATCTACTGTCCTGTTTTACACTGAGGCTCAAGACCAGAAAGAGAGCCCTTGAGACTACAAACTTGTATAGAGTTCTCATCCTGGTTCAATCCCTTGCACCTCCTCCCACTGAATCCCCACACGGGTTATAAGTTCTATCCCTGCTTTGTGCCTA
>PVJC01053537.1:0-10796 GCA_004026665.1 Murina feae | reverse complement strand
CTTGTGCCAAATACTTAATTTTGCCCATACTGTCCTCATTTGTAAAAGGGAATAAAAATATATACCTTGTAGCATTGACAGAATATGAATGTCCTTGGCAGAAGTCTCTTAATAAATGCAAATTCCTCCACTGAAAACATTTTTGCATATTCTTCATAAAGGCCTACGTAATATTCCTTTGTTACAGAACTTTTTGTGTGCCATATATATATATATATATATATATATATATATATATAGTTTCATATATATTCATATATGTATAGTTTGTTACACATAATTTTTAATGTATGTGTATATGTACATATGTATCTATCATCTATTTACCTATCTACCAAATAAGATCACAAGACAATAAGCAATCTGCATGGTGCATTATTTTGAGTTTTTTTGCCAGGCTGAAACTAGTTTCTCTTTAAAGTCATGGTGTGATAAAACATGACTGTAGCAAACTCCTCATCTCTTGCCCTGTGACAGGATTGTAAGTGCTATTTCTAAAGGGAGACAGGAAAGAATTCATTATTTGTCTTCCAGCTTCACTTTCTGTTTATTGGTTAAAATCACAGTGAGGAGTGAGTCAAGAATGGGGCTAAGTTTTAGTTGTATTATTTTTTACTTAATCTCTCTGAATCTCCTTTTAGGCTCTTGAGATAATGCATAAATTAGTAACTGGCCCATAGTGAAGGTTAGTATGTGTTTCATAAATAATCACTATCACTATTTACCATTTAGAATAAGGTGACCAGATTTTAACATTGGTAAAGTGGGACACCATTGACCAGGAGGGTTCTTTTTTAATTATTACTTAAAATATTACAAAGAGTAGTACAAATGTTTCTTTTTTTTTCCCACTTGACCTTCCCCCGTCCTCCCCTGGTGGGGGGGAAGTTCTTGATTAAAAATTTGGTTTATATGGAGCAACAAAAATTTTCATAGAATGCAAAAATAGTATTGTAATATATTTTTTAAAATTTCAACATAAGTACAATTTACAAATATAATAAATAAAAAAATTATGTATAGTATTATTTTATTCTTTGGCATATTTCTCATTTGAGTGAATTTTTTTTAGTAGATTGCTGTCGTTGTTTAAAAGGTCATGAAATTTTTCACAGAATTTGTTACATTATATTTCACACATAAAATGGCTTTCAAAGTCTCAACACTTAATTGTGATTTTTCTGATGTCCACACTTTATTTACTGTAGAAAAAACGCGTTCAGTCGCAGCATTAGTTCCTGGTAAGGACAGCGTGTTATTATTTTAATTTTAATCCTATATTTATTTCTAAATAATAACAATACTAACTTGTATTATTTTTCCTCTGAATTTGCCGTAATGTAAGGCTTGTCACTTCCAAGGCCGGGGCTAGACTTTTTGCCGCCACTATAAAATATAAATAATATGAGTACTGTCTGCTAAATTCAAGAAAATGTATGTATTTATGAAATAAATAAATAAATTACTTATCTAAATTATCTGAATAGTTGATTTGTAATGACATCACTTGTTTAACTAGCTTACTAGCACGCAGTACAATGTGTATCATCTGACAGACAGTTACAAAATGTTTTCATCGTTGCCAATCCCAAAAAATGCCATTGTTCATTAAGTCCAAACAATGGTGGTAGAGTTCTAACAACTGATCAACAATGCGAACTTTGATAAGCAGTTCTTGATAATCAGTTCTCAACAATTATTTGTTATTATTAAAGTTTAACATTAAAAATTAACAAAAATAATATAAAACTCATATCCTGGCTAAATAGCCACACGGCCGCCGAAAACCGTATCTTCCCTTCCCATTCTCCCGCCGTTCCCTAGCTTGTCGTGCATTCTTTCCAAAAATCGGGACTTTTTTAAAACGCCATGGGACGAGGGACAAATTGTTAAAAATTGGGACTGTCCCACCAAAAGCGGGACGTCTGGTCACCTTAATTTAGAACCATTTTAATAAGAGACATTTACAAAGCTGGTATTACTTTTAGAAGAATTAAAAGCAATGTGTAAAAAATAGTAAAATTTTTGGAGAACCAAGATGGTGGCATGAGGTATTTAACTAAATGCACAGCCTCCACACCTACATTATAGAAATACAACTATACAGATAAACGGCCATCCTCCAGAACCAAGGGAGGGGAAGCTTTACAACTAGAAGGCAAGAAAAGGAGTGCTTTGAGACTGAATAGAAGCTACCGGCATCCAAACTGAAAGGTACAGATGCGTGAAACGGAGGCGGTGGCACGGCAGTGTGGGTGAAAGGGAGCGGCAGTGGGGCTCGGGTCCGCGGCTTGGAAGGAGATTATAAGCTCCTGGGTCGCACTGAATGCGACACGGGCTGTGGGGCAACGGGGCGGCAGAAGACCAGTGGCATTCTAGCAGTGCTGTTTGCAGTGATCACTGACACGGAGATTCAGGGACTGAGAATCGTGTGCAGACCCCAGGGCTTGGAGACGCCAAACCTGGTAGAAACTGCGGCAGCAGCAGAGGGGAAGCCATTACAGGTTGCTCCACCCCGGTGATTCTGTGACCCCGCTCCACCCCACCTACAACCCCGCCCAAGCTGTGTGCCTGCCTGCCTGCAGGATAACCTAAGGGTCTGCAGCTGAGACAGAACTCCAATAGATCCAAACTCCAAACAATGAGGAGAAAGGCCTGCAGGTCATTTCTCCCCAGTGATACCTCCCAGTGATAACTACAACAAGACTGTGCACCCAGCCTTCAAAGGCATACAACAAGAGTGTCCACCCCAGGTGATTGGGGAGGCTGAATCACTGGGCCCTATATAGGACACCTAGCACAGAAAGCCAAAATGTGGAGACTAAGAAACAGATCACAAAAGAAATGGAGGAATGCAAATGACTGGATATAGAGTTCAAAACCATGGTTATTAGGTTTTTCAAGAAGTTTCTAGAGACTGCTGATAAATTTAAAGAGACCCTCAAGGATATGAAAAAGAACCAGCTAGAAATTAAGCATACACTGACTGAAATAAAGAATAATATACAGAGATCCAACAGCAGACAAGAGGATCGCAAGAATCAAGTCAAAGATATGAAATATGAAGAAGCAAAACCCACCCAGCCAGAAAAGCCAAAAGAAAAAAAAAATAAAAAAGTATGAAGATAGTGTAAGGAGTCTCTGGGACAACTTTAAGTGTACCAACATCAGAATTATAGGGGCGCCAAAAGAAGAGAGAGAGAGCAAGATATTGAAAACCTATTTGAAGAAATAATGACAGAAAACTTCCCCCACCTGGTGAAAGAAATAGACTCCCAAGTCCAGGAAGCGCCGAGAACTCCAAACAAAAGAAACCGAAGGAGGACCACACCAAGACACATCATTATTAAAATGCCAAGAGCAAAAGACAAGGAGAGAATCTTAAAAGCTGCAAGAGAAAAGCAGTTAGTTACCTACAAGGGGGCACCCATACGACTATTAGCTGATTTCTCAACAGAAACTTTGCAGACCAGAAGGGAGTGGCAAGAAATATTCAAAGTGATGAACAGCAAGAACCTACAACCAAAATTACTTTACCCAGCAAAGCTATCATTCAGAATTGAAGATCAGATAAAGAGCTTCACAGACAAGGAAAAGCTAAAAGAGTTCATCACCACCCAACAGTATTATATGAAATGCTGAAAGGTATCCTTTGAGAAGAGAATGAAGAAAAAGTAAAGATAAAAATTATGAACAACAAATACATATCTATCAACAGGTGAACCTAAAAATCAAGTAAATAAAAAATCTGATGAACAGAATAAACTGGTGAATAGAATAGAATCAGAGGCATAGAAAGGGAGTGGACTGACAATTTTCAGGGGTAAAAGGTGTTGGGGTGCGGGAAGAGAATGGACAATGATCGTACACCTATGGATGAGAACAGTGCGGGGGGGACAGAGGGTGGGGAGGGAAATGGGAGGAGGGGAGCTATGGGGGAAAAATAGAGGAACAACTGTAATAATCTGTACAATAAAGATAAATTTAAAAAAATAGTAAAACTTTTTAATATTAGAAAAATTAGTATTTCATGATTTTTGACAATTTGTTTGATACCTTGTTTACTCAGGATATAAAGATTGCAAGGACAGGTATTGAATTTCCTCTGATAAAACGGCTGGCAGGAAGTTGAATAAAATGACAAGATGGATTGCTCCGAAAGGGCTAGAAGTTATTTAAGACTTGAGCACTACTATCTAAAGACCCATCTAGGGGAATGGTATTTTTTATCTTGAGCCAATGATCTATTGTTCTTACAATTTGCTGAGTGTGATCTTTGCTCAAGAGTGATCACAGCGAGCCAGTTCTGCAGGATTCAAAAGCAGCCTTCCAGTGGTGATGAGCCAATGGCAACATACTGCAATACTCGCAGGAAATCCACCACTTTTATGGTTGAAACAAGCCCTCCAAAAGTATCTTTAAAAGCATGGTGTTATTTCACACGAAGCTATTAAACTGTCCACATGAGAAAGAGAACTTTACTCCAAAGGTCTCCTTGGTCCCTTTCGCTTTGATTTTTTCTGGCTATTAAAACATGTATAAATTCACTTTGAATTTCTCAAGTCTCATAAAAGGCCTAGAAATTTTCAGATCAGCTAACAAAAACCCAATTAAGCAGTCCCTTGGCACAGTTCTCTAATACTTAACAAGTTTCTGTGGGATGTAAATTAAACAGGCCCTTGCAGGACTTTAAATAGCTTATTTGTGGGGTGGTCTTTGACAACATGAGCCTGAGAAGTGTTATGTTGATTTGGGGCAAAGTGTGATTTAATGGCTTTTCTACTTTTTTTTTTTAATTACCAAAACCTTGTATTTCACAGAGTTACTGAATATTCACCGATGCTAATGTATTCTTGGTAGATTAATGTATTGCCATTGTGAGAAAGTGAGTTTTTCCCAAGTCAGAAAAGAGAAATGCAGAAAAGAGAAATCTAAGTTAAATTTTTGCATCTTAAGAAAATTGATTGATTGATTTGAGAGAGAGAGAGGGGAAGGGAGAAAAGGAGAGAGAGAAACATTGCTTTGTTGTTCCACTTATTCATGCATTTATTGGCTGATTCTTTGTATGTGCCCTGAATGGAGATCAAACCCAAAACCTTGGCATATCAGGACAATGCTCAAACCAACTGAACTACTTGGCCTCTTAATTATCTTAATTTTTTGAGCATGTTAGCCTTTTTGGAATAACTTTAAATACTGAATGAAATAATGTGGGTAAAATGCATAGCACTGAATAGTTACTCAATAAACAGTTACTCTTCCTCACTAAGTTTAGGCCTTATCCAGTAGACCATGTCTAGAAAAGTACAGGCACCTTGCTGAATCCATTTGCTCAGTTATTTAACACACAACCTCTGCATTCATTTCTTCTTTTCAAAAAGCTGAAAAGAACTTGACTGCCGTAGGTGAGCGCTCCCTCTGCATTCCAACTCACCAAATGGTGGGAACCTTTTCAAATCCATTAAGCGTGTTGCAGGTTGAGGTGCCTGAGAAACAAGCTCTAAGACAAAGATCAGCATGCAGGGAGATTTTAGAGTGTTCTTAGGATCAATGCCTGCGAAGAGAACAAAAGGAAGCAAGACTGGGTGGAGGAAAAAACGAAGCTTCAAGACAATGTCATCAGAAGCCTCAGTCAACCCTATGGGAAGTTCTATGGGACACTTCACAGCCACCCTGAGTTGAGTTGCGAGGGATGGCGATTTCTAGCTTCATGCCAAGCCTTTGGGTATAGGCCATCCTCAAAGAGAACTTGACTTGGAAAAAAAGACTCTCTTCAGTTGAGGCACTATTCAGAAGAGGCTGACCCTAGAGGCTGTCTGTTAGTAGTGGGGTAATAAGACCCTCATCATCGCAAGAGGATCCAAGTGGCATACCACAGCATTCACTGGCATCTGGGCCTGTGCCAGGAGGGTGCTAAAAGCCTGGAATGCCCTCAAAGAACAAACGGTGTGACTGACAGCTCGGGCCACGACTGTGCTAAAGTGAGCAGATACGGTTCCTTATGGACATATGTTTATTCTGGTGCAAACAAGCACCAATAGATATTTATCTATTTGAGTAATCAATGATAACGAAACAGGCAACATTTAATATTCATGAGTGAAAGGACATAAAGCATTGGTCGGTCATGGAAAGAGCACTACCACTGAACAGGTAGCAACGAATGTTTCCCGAATAAATGCAAGGGAGGGAGAAGTTGCTGAGTTCCCACTATCATTGAAGGTGGCACTGAGGAGTTAATTGGTCTTCTAGCCAGGGGGGCTTAGGGAATGAAGCAATAGCTATAATAAAAAGAGCTAATCCATGTTTTTGGATATGTATTTGGCATAGAAGTTCACAACAAGAAATCTAAAGTTGTTTAAGAGGATTGAGATTGAAGGGCTCATGAGAGAGGTCTTCTGTAGGTTTAAATTACAAAAGAAAGGAAACATTGGGAAGCAACTGGTTGAAACACTTTAATCATGAGACTATAAGGAAAGTATCTGGGTATTACAGGCCGAGTAAGGCACATAGAAGTTAAATTAACTGTAGTAATAATGGCGAATGAGCAGAAGTTATGGACAGGAAGAATTTAGAAAATTTTTAGAGAAGCATAGTTGAAATTTCTTACTTGGAAAATATAGTATATAGGGCTTCACATCAGTTGGGTTCTAGTCAGTTAGCATGTAGCTATGCAGATGGAATTTTGAAATGAAATATATTCTCTCCCCTTCTTTTTCTAACGACACCAGGATAAAAAAGTACAGATTCAGAAATGGTTCTAGAGATCACCGATTCTCTACTTTTCCATTTTACAAGTGAGAAAAGCAAGGTGCAGAAAAATGAACAAATCACCATGGCAGCAGGAGAATAGTTCAAGTGAGGGCCTCTGGCTCCTCCACCATTTCTCCTGGATGCAAAGGCAAGAATACAGGTCATTTACAAAATCAGATGGGGTGCCACATCTACAAGGACATAGTAAAAAATTAAACAAGTAAAACTATTTAATGTTCACCCTATTCCACTATCATATGTACTTGGGCTCTATTCTGGGTTCTAGTCAGAACCCTCTGATGGGCTTTTAAAAATATATATATTTCAGACTATATTTTCTAAGTTCCACAGGTGGTTTTGTTGCTAGAAAGAATGGTTTAGAATGTAAGTATCTTAACAAATTGAAATGTAAAAGTATAAATCAAGGATATTATACTCATAAGAAAAATTGCATTATGGATGTAAAAAACCAAGTGGAATGTGTTTTATATATATATTTGTGTATTCTCTGAAATCCTTTGCTTGCATGAAGTTATTTGCAGAAATCCTAACTCTATTGCAACACTTACCAGATGGACACAGATTGGCTCAGGGCCCCTCTGCACAGCTTCTATGGGAGACCAGAGGGCATACATTTCACAACTGTGCCAATGTAAAATATTACAGTTAACAAATATTTAAAACTAGAGGCCCGGTACACAAAAATTGGTGTACTTGGGGGATCCCTCAGCCCAGTCTGTGCCCTCTCACAGTCTGGGACCCCTCAGGGGATATCCACTTGCTGGCTTAGGCCCACTCCCCGGGGGATCGGACCTAAGCTGGCAGTGAGACATCCCTCTGGCAGCCCAGGAGTCCTTGAGGGATGTCCACTTGCCAGTGAGGAGCAGGCCTAAGCTGCAGTCGGACATCCTTAGTGCTGCTGAGGAGGTGGAAGAGGCTCCTGCCACCACTGCTGTGCTGGCAGCCATTAGCCTGGCTTGTGGCTGAGCAGACCTCCCCCTGTGGGAGTACACTGTCCACCAGGGGGCAGCTCCTGCATTGAGCATCTGCCCCCTGGTGGTCAATGTGTATCATAGTGACCAGTCATTCCCAGTTGTTCTGCTGTTAGGGTCAATTTGCATATTACCCTTTTATCATATAAAATAGAGGCCTGGTGCATATGTGCGGGCTGGCTGGTTTTCCCTTAAGGGGTCCCAGATCAGGGTAGGGTTCTTGCTGGTGTGCCTGGCCAGCCTGGGTGAGGGGCTGATAGCTGTTTGCAGGCTGGTCAAACCCCCCAGTGGGGACTCTCACCCAATGGGGGTATGGCCAGCCTGGGTGAGGGGCTGAGGGTAGTTTTCAGGCTTCCCACAGCTCCTTCAGGGTGGGGGAGTCTCATTGGGGTACCTAGCCAGCTTGGGTGAGGGGCTGATGGCCATTTTCAGGCTGACCACGCCCCTCGGCTACCCAATTAAAACTTTATAGCCTTCAGCAGAGCTCAGGGCCAGCTAGGGCAGGTGGGAAGCTTGGCTTCCTCCATCACCAGGGGCAACCCAAGCCTCCTGCTTGCTCCAGCTCCACGGCTGCCACCATTTTAGTTGGGTTAATTTACATACTTGCTCCTGATTGGCTGGTGGGCATGGCTTAGGGTGTAGCAGAGTGGTGGAGTGATGGTTAATTTGCATGTTTCTCTTTTATTAGTGTAGATAGTGTATTTATGCAAAGACAACATATACTGAGAATAGCCCAGTTGTTGGTGAATGTTTAAAGATGTGTAAGATTTTCTTATATTTTATATTTAACAGTTATATGAGTTAGTGTTCTAACAGTAAACAAATGGCGCAATCAGATTAGGATAATGTGAGGGTGGTTTACTACAGGTTCTGTTTACATGGGTGTGAGAAGGGTGCAGAGGGACCATGAACACAGTGCATTCAACCTGGCTAGGATCAGCAGAACCATTATCATTCTTTACTCCGTAGGAATGAGGGGAAGGAGAAGTTACTAGAATGGAGACAAAGATCATAGAGAAAAGCACCTTAAGAGGAACACTGACCTTTGGTCAAGGGACACAACCAATTCAAGGTGCCCCACAAGGAAGGGTACAGCAGGCAAATATATACCCTGACCTCACTCTCCTCTCTCCCTCCTGTCTCCTGCCACAGCTCTTCATTGCCAATACCAGTAAAAGTCAGAGTTCAAGGGAGTTGAGGGTGCAGGGAGTAAATCCAGGGACAAAGAGAAGGTATGAGGGGGAGAAACAGGTTTTGAGAAGGTTCATATCTATTGATAACACCAGTACTTTGTCATCAGACATTTGCAGAGTATTTACTTTGTGTCAAGCTCTGTTCCTAGTCACTGGGAACACACAGATGCATATCACTGAGTCCCTTCTATAAAAGAGGCTCACAGGTTAGATGGAGAGGATCACAAAGTAATGCAAGAGTAAAAATTTCATGTGTTGGGAGATTAAAATTCCAAATGAATGACAAAAATTTTGAAGAACAATTTCAGTAACTGCTCTTAAAGGGTATTTTCCTCCAAAGATTCCCTGAAGATAACAGGAAATCCACTTCCAAGAAGAATCTGGAATCTGATAGGGGAGCAGAGAGAACAACAATATCAGGATATGACATCGAGGCCTGATAACGAGAAGGGCAGTGGATAACAGTGTCTAGTTAAAGAAATGCTGAAGCAATATGGCTATTACCCTACATCTAGGAAGATCTGTGTGTTTATGTGTAGGAGTGGGGTGCACACTTATGTGAGGGTGTCAGGATGTACAACAGACAGGAAAAGGTAAGTATTTACAGCAAACTTAAAGTCTGTGACAAATGTCATCAAGGAGAACTTCTTTAGGGAAATTCCATGTAATTTCGATGCCAGTGGAGCCTTCCCTGATCCTTCTGTTTGTTCAGTATATCTTTTCCCCCATTTCAATCTGTGCCCAGAACCCACCTCCTTCACCAGTCTCTACACATACACATTCAATCACATCACTTTCTCAAGAAAGCCATTTTCATACATCTTGTCATATCTTTTATAAATTCTACAGAACATTTTATTAAGGTGGTGTGAGGGATGATTATAAAAGTGTCCCACGATGCAATCTGCCCTCATGCTTAGCTTCCTCTCCCTTCTTTCTCCTCATTTCTTTTTTTCTTTTTCTTTCCAGATTCTTCCCAGTCACTTTATTTCCTTCTATCCTAGTTAATCTTGTAAAAAGTAGTGATTCTCAAATATTAGCATTATCATAATCACCTAGAGCATTTGTTAGAACACAGATTTCAGGGGCCTGAGAGTTTTAATCTCTAACGAGTTCCCAGATGATGCCAATGCTGCTGGCCTGGGGACCACCCTTTGAGTGCCATGCTTTAAGGTACAGCACAACATATCTCTGCTGTACATTTTAATTTTCAGGTGATTCCATTTCTCTACTGATGTCACAAGGACAGGTATAGATGGGTGGTTTAAGAATGACAGCTTCAGTAACTACAGAAAAGGATCACATGTGATGCAGGAGTAAATGATAGGCTAACCGATAGCTCATTACAGCCGCTCAAGCTATTATAGATGTATACATGAGCAAATTCTTTCCAGTCTGCTTTTAGCCTGGCACTGTTCACACTCCTAAATTTTACAGACTTGAGAGTTTACACCAGCCAATGGAAGTGAACTGTAACTCAGCAAATGGAAGTAGGAGAGGTTCAGTATACTACTGTAACGTGAGTGCCGTAAGCTATTGGATTTTTCTCGGCGGTGTTCTCTTCCTTGTGAAATATAGATTCTCCTCCTGATTCAATTAATTGACTGTAGAATTTTTGCTTGATATTAGGAAAAATAAGTGCTGTATTGATCTTGATGTTGCAGACTGGTAGTGAAGACTGAATGGTTTGTACCAATCTCCAGGATAAAATGGCAGCACCATTACTGTGGATCTTGCGGAAGTCACTGAGGTTGAAACGAAGGGACTGGCAGGAATGCACCATGTCAGGGCTCATGGGCTCTCAGAGCTGCTGGGAGCTTCAGGGGTTCACTGTTGAGGCCATGAATTTGGCACTGAA
>PVJC01053536.1:0-10792 GCA_004026665.1 Murina feae | reverse complement strand
GACCCGAACCAATATGCTCAATTAATATTTGACAAAGGAGACAAGAACATACAATGGAATCAAGACAGTCTCTTCAATAAATGGTGTTGGGAAAATTGGACAGATATATGCAAAAAAATGAAACTAGACCACCAACTTACACCATACACAAAAATAAACTCAAAATGGATAAAGGACTTAAATGTAAAATGGGAAACCATAAAAATACTAGAGGAATACAAAGGCAACAAAATCTCAGATATATGCCAAAGCGGTTGCTTCACCGACACAGCCCCTAGGGCATTGGAAACTAAAGAGAAAATAAAGAAATGGGACTTTATCAAAATAAAAAGCTTCTGCACAGCAAAAGAAAACATCAGCAAAACAACAAGAAAACACACTACATGGGAGAACATATTTGCCAATGTTAGCACTGATAAAGGTTTAATCTCCAACATTTATAGGGAACTCATACAAGTTAACATAAAGAAGACAAACAATCCAATCAAAAAATGGGCAAAGGACTTAGACACTTTCCAAAAGAGGACATTCAGAAAGCCAAGAGACATATGAAAACATGCTCAGTCACTAATCATCCAAGAGATGCAAATCAAAACAACAATGAGGTATCATCTCACACCTGTCAGAATGGCTGTCATTAACAAATCAACAAATGAAAAGTGCTGGAGAGGATGCGGAGAAAAAGGAACTCTCCTGCACTGCTGGTGGGAATGCAGACTAGTGCAGCCACTATGGTGGACAGTATGGAGTTTCCTCAAAAAATTAAAACTGGAACTCCCATTTGACCCTGCGATTCCACTTCTGGGAATATATCCCAAGAAACCAGAAACGCCAATCAGAAAGGACATATGCATCCCTATGTTCATAGCAGCACAATTTACCATAGCTAAGATTTGGAAACAGCCTAAGTGTCCATCAACAGGTGAGTGGATTAGAAAACTGTGGTACATCTACACAATGGAATACTATGCTGCTGTAAAAAGGAAGGAGTTGTTAGCATTTGCAGGCGTATGGATGGAGCTGGAGAACATAGTGCTAAGTGAAATAAGCCAGTCAATGAAAGAAAAATACCACATGTCCTCACTCATCTATGGATAATAATAACCATTATAAACTGGTGAACAAAAATGGATACAGAGGCAGAGCAACATCAAACAGACTGTCTAATTACAGCAACAAGGACAGGGACTTGGGGGGGGGGCGGGTAACAGATCAGCCAAGGGACTTTTATGCATGCATTTAAGCATAACCAATGGACACAAAACACTGGGGGGTAGGGGAGGCGGGGGGAAGGGCAGGGGGAAAAAGAGATGTATGTACTAATCTTTGTAAAGCTTTATGGAATAATAATTTTAAAAAATTAAAAATAAATAAATAAAAGAAAGAATTTCCCAGGGATGTGACTATGATATTTTCCAAGGCCAAATATGTTGAAAGCCTTTCCATAGCTGATCTGTGGTCATTGGAGAAGCATTTCTAGGTGACCATACCAGGGCAGAAACAACCATAGAATCAACCACCAGTTAGTTCTCTGTCGTTTGATTGGTGTTTTTTTAGTAAGCTGATGGAATTTGATTACATCCTGCACTGACTTCACACCAAGATTCAGGTGCCTTAACTCACAGCCTTCTGTCCTTCCCTCCACCCCTTCACTGCTGGAGGTGGAGCCGGCTACCCAGGTGTGGGTAACTTGCTGGAGCATCAGCCACCTCTGCTAGCAGGCTTGGATGAAGCAGACACGTAGGAAAGAGTTGTGAAAGAGTCATCAGTCACAGGATGTTTGTTATTGGAATTAAAACACCTTCTTACTGTTGCATAGATTTGCATTGATTGCTGTAGGCTATGAGCACCATGCTGCCTTTCCTGCTCTCCAGGCCCTGCCTCTGCCTCTGGACTGGCAGCTCAGATGGATGCGCTGATTTGCTTTCTTCAGTGGAGCCTAGTTCTGTGTGGAAGAAACAATGGGGAGTTCAATGGAATACAGCTATGTGAGGTACCTTGACTCACTGTGCAGTCATTACACTTAACATTGCGATCAATCAGATATTGGAGTATATGAGCTGATAAAGACGGTTTATGCAAATTTAGTACCGGAGGCGAGCTGGGAGAAGCTGTCTGACACCGCAGTAGGACAGATGGAAACGCGCAGAGGATGTGTGAAGTCACGAGGCGGATGGCCATAGTTACAATGTCTTAACATTTCTCGTGTTCTTTCTATGATGATAGAATCCAACCTGTGTCTTTGCACAATTGAACAAGGGGAGAGAGTTTATACTAAGGACAGCCTTTTATTTTTTCAAGAACAGTCTTATAATTAGAAGGAGTTTGTTTTTGTCAATGTAGTATGTTCTAAAAGTCTTTTTTTTGGACATCTCAAATGTTTTCAATTTCACAAGTAATAACTATTACTGATAATAGTCACCATTTATTAAACATGTACCAGATAGTGCTAAATGATTTAAATCGCTTGAGCATTATGACAGTTTAAAACAAGATATTATTATTTGCATTTCCAAACATGCTAGTGACATCTAGATTAAACAACTTGAATTAATTTCTCACTGCCCCTCTGATTACCCCCATCTCTGAGCCACTTGTCTCTTTGCTCTTCCTTGAAAGGCAAGGCTGCTTCGTTTACAGAACCTGTTCTAGAAACCCATATGACTGGCTCCCTTACTCATCTTCTTAAATATATATATATTTTATTGATTTCAGAGAGGAAGGGAGAGGGAGAGAGAGAGATAGAAACATCAATCATGAGAGAGAATCATGGATCAACTGCCTCCTGCATGTCCCCTACTAGGGATTAAGCCCACAACCAGGGGATATGCCCCTATCAGGAATTGACCTCTTATCTCCTGATTCAAAGGTTGATGCTCAACCACTGAGAAACACCAGCCAGACTCCCTCCCTCTTCTTAAGTCTTTGCTTAACATGAATGCCTAAATGAGGTCTACCTTGACCACTCTTTTTTAAACAACATATAAAATAAATAAACAACATGACCATTTTATTTTGGCATAGTTTCAGGTTTACAGATACGTTGCAAGGATACTGTTCCCACTGACCTCATACCCAATTTCCTCTACTGTTAACATCTTGTATCAGTATGGCATATTTGTCACAACTAACTAACCGCTATTGATACACCCTTATTCATACTTTAATCAGATTTGGAATTTTTGCTTAAGGCTCTTTTTCTGTTCCCGGATCCACTCCAGGAGACCACGTGACATCTAGTTCTCAAGTCTCCTCAGGCTCTCTTGACTATGAGGGTTTCTCACTCTCCTCATTTTTGATGACCTTAACAGTTTTGAGTACTACTGCTCAGAGATTTTGTAGAATTTCTCTCAGTTGGTATTTGTCTGCTGGTTTTCTCATGATGAGGCTGGAGGAATGTGTTTTGGGGATGAAAACCACAGAGGTAAAGTCCCACATCACACCAGCGATACATGTTATCAGCATGATTTACAAGGTCTGATGTTGACCTTGATCACATAGTTGAGGTAGTGCTGGCCAGGTTTCTCAAATATAAAATTACTCTTCTTTTTTTTCCTCTTGCTGTTTTTCAAACTGTATTCTTTAGAAATAAGTCATAATGCTCACCTTAGTGAATGGAGAGTGAGAAATCAATTATTTGGAATTCTGCATGGGAGTCTTCCTATTTATCGTCGATCTATCTATTATTTATTAATTTATTCAATCATTTGTTTACATCAGTGTTGACTCATCAATATGTAATTTTATATCATGTTACTAATTTGTTGCTCAAATTGTTCCAGCTTTGGCCATTGGGAGCCCCTTCAGTTGCCTACTGTGTCCCTTTGAGATACGTCCATCATCGTGCGTGCATGTGTATGTTTTGAAATGTTTAACACTTCCTCACTTTCCGGCACAACATGGTGCTCCAGACTCATCTTGTATATTCCCTCCCCAGCCATAGAGTCAGCGATTTCTCTAAGGAGTCTTCCTTCTTCTTATCAAAGACCGGGATAAGAAACCAATATCGCCTCTGGATATGCTTGTAGCTATAGGGGTCCTATGGCCCTCTTAGTTTCAAAACCAGGGACTGTATCAACCAGTGTTTTTAATTAAATATTGCCTTTATATATTCCTGAGTCTCCACAGCCTTTACTGTCTTTTATTCCCCATAACATGCATCATCTTATTATATCCTCTCTACTCTATTATCTACTTACTTAAGCATATATTTAAGAAAATGTGAGTGAATCAACATTAATCTATGATAGCATAATAGAACCATGGTGATTTTTTCCCCCTGGGGATGAAATTTACTGGGGGGGGAGGGTAGTATTACTCTTAAATGGAAGCACTATCATTAGCAGTCCTTAGAAATAAAAATTAAATTTCAACAGGCAACAAATAAAAACCTCTTTGAAAAAACTGTTCTTGCCAAAAAGATAATAAAATATATTTAAAATAAGTTATGTTAAAAATGAAAACAACTTGCATATGTAAATAACTATGCATATTATTCAAAGTTGGGCTATAATAGAAAAAAATCAGTTGTATTGTAGTATCCCCTTCAATGTTTTTTAAAGTTTTAGATATTTTTGGTAAGTAGAAGTTTCATTTTCTAAAACCAAAAGCCATTAATGCTGTTTCTTAATTGCTTTTTTGTACTACAATCCTACTGAAATGTGTTTCAATATCATAGATTCATAATATTTCAAATAGCTACATATTATCTTCTTGTATCATTATACAGTACCATAATTAATTAATCAAATCACTATTAATGGATATTTATATTGCTTTCACAATGTACTCACCAATACTTTACTGAACATCCATGAATGTTACTTGTATAGATATTTATTTTATTTTAAATACTAAGGGCCTGGTGCACAAAAATTTGGGCACTCGGGAGGTCCCTCAGCCCGGCCTGTGCCCTCTCACAGTCTGGGACCCCTCTGAGGATGTCCACCTGCTGGTGTGCCTGGTCAGCCTGGGTGAGGGGCTGTTGGCTGTTTGCAGGCTGGCCAAGCCCCCCAGTGAGATCCCTCACCCCATTGGGTTGTGGCCAGCCTGGGTGTGGGCTTGAGGGCCATTTTCAGGCTTTCAGGCTGCCCATAGTCCCTTCAGGTTTTTGGTCCCTACTGGGGTACCTGGCCAGCCTGGGTGAGGAGCTGATGGCTGTTTGCAGGCTGGCCGAGCCCCCCAGTGGGATCCCTCACCCCATTGGAGTGTGGCCAGCTTGGGTGTGGGTCTGAGAGCTGTTTTCTGGCTTTCAGACTGCCCACAGCTCCCATTGACCCAATGTCCCAGCAAGGCTGGCTGGAAGCAGGTTTCTGGGGTTTATTTATCTTCTATAATTGATACACTGTTCCTTTAAGCCAAGGCCTAGGCAGGTAACAAAGCCTCCTGTGTGCTTCAGCTCATGGCTTCTATAATTGAAAGAATGTTGCCTTAGTAGTCAGACCCAGGCCTGCTGTTTACTTCATCTCAGAGGCTTCTATAATTGCAACAATGTTGCAGCTATGTTGTTACCTGAAACACAAAGAAGCCCAGCCGGCCGGCAGATAGTGTACTCCTAGAGCAATGGAAGCCGCCTTTTTGCTCCAGCTCCATGACTGCCGGCCTCCATCTTGGCTGGGTTAATTTGCATACAGCCATTCTGATTGGCTTGTGGGTGTGGCTTAGGCATCCCGTAGAAATGGTCAATTTCAATATTACTGTTTTATTAGATTAGATATTTTTATTGCAGAGAGGAAGGGAAAGGGAGAGAGAGAGATAGAAACATTAATGATGAGAGAGAGAGAATCATTGGCCGGTTGTCTCCTGCATGCCCCACACTGAGGATTCAGCACACAACCCTGGCATGTGCCTTGACAGGAATTGAACCATGACCTGCCAGTTCATAGGTCAACGCTCAACTACAGAGCCATGCCAGCCAGGCTAAATATTTATTTTAAGGTTAGATTTCTGTAAGTGAAACGTCTGTGTCAATGTGAATAGGTAATATTTTTAACTCAGTTTTCTGAAGTGCTTTCCAGAAACATAGCAAATATGCATGAAAGTGACTGATCCTCTTCATGTGTACTAGTATTGTATAATATCATTCTTTGACATTTTTGCAAATCTCAATTTTAACTTAATTTAATTTGATTCTTTTATTTTTTATTATCAGTGTGTATAAACATATTTTCAGAAATATGTTGGCCATTTGCATTCCTGTGGTGAGTTGCCTTTATATCTTTCTATGCTATTTTTATATTATGATACCTAGGCATTTGTTTTCTTCTTAAAATGTAAGAAATAACTATGTTAAAGATATCAGTACTCTATCAAAAGTTACCAATACTTTTCTTGTGTGTTATTTGATTTTTTACTTTTTTATTTTGCTATAAAAGTTTTAATTTGAATGTAATAAGTCTTTTTCTGTTGTGATTTCTGGAATTAGTGCCATATTAAAAAGAAGAGTTATCCTGATATGCCAAGGTTGAAGGTTCAAACTTTTATCAAGGCACATATAAGAATCAACCAATGAATGCATAAACAAGTGTAACAATAAATTGATGTTTCTCTCTCTCTTCATTCATATCTCTCTAAAATAAAAAAATGAATAAATAAATAAATGTTTTTCAAAAGTAGAAGAAGCATTCCAGCTTAGTTCATACTTACATTATATTAAGAACATATGTTTATGTTTTTGGAGTCGTTAGTGGTGTTTGGAAAGCGCTAAATATATGAGCAATTAAGTTCAAATTCCCAACTTGGAACCAGGTATCTTTTTATTTTTAATTAAATTAAAATTTTAAGGGAAACCCTTAACCTCTTTATTTATTGTTTTCAAAGGACGAAAAGTACTTTGAATTCCCTCATTTTGTATTAATGTTAACATTTTTAAAAAAATGACTCACCAATCATATAAGCACTTGGGTCTCAATATATATATATATATATATATATATATATATATATTTTATTAGAAAGAACTGAATTTAATTATGTGTTTCTATTTTTGAAAAAATTAGTTTTTAAAATATGCAAATTAAATATTCTATTAAATGGATAAATTTTAGCATTCAGTTAGCCTCGCTGAGATAAACAGAATTATATATTATTGCTGCAAAGAAAGGGTAAAGAAGATGTTATATAAATTCACATTAGTGCTTATATTCACAATTATTATAAAACCATTAATTGAACAGGCACATTCAGTATTTATTAATGATTTCACACTAGATTTTTTAGTCTTTTCTGAAAGGCATGATCCGAGTGTTGCAAATTAATAGATATTCTGCACCTAAAATTAATGATGTTTTTTTATTCCTTGTTTCATGGGGAAGAGCAGAGGGGATACCAGGAATCTCTGAAAATTTTCAATTTTTTAGTTTCTCCCCAAAGCATGCTTTGTAATGAGTGGATAAGAATTTACAGGAACCTTAAGGAAGTAAGCCAATGAATGTTGAAAAATAGTGAGAAATCATGGTGTGGCTGAGCACTCCACCTACATAAGCTCTCTCCGCTCCCCTGCCCTTCTGGGTTTCTAAACCTAGGAATCTGGGTCATAAACCTGGGTATGTCCAGTGGCATGCCAGGTTGCCATCACTGGGCATACCAGCAGGCCAGCTTCTAGAGGTGTCTGTCAACTTGTCTCCTTGGAGCCTTCATTGGAAAACAAACTGAACATACAATGGACAATCTTTAAATCCCACTCCAAATAATTATATTTACACGTTAGAGATAAAGCACTCAATGGGGTGGGGCTGAAGCGCCCTGAATTAGCCACATCGATCCAGACAAGTGATGGATATATTCCCCACTGCAGGGGAAAGCCTCACAGAGTGGAGAGCTTTATCTTCTATTAAAAAACTCAATGGAAAAATCCATCAGACTATTTGACAGGTAAATTAAGCAGGGTTCCAGTTCCCAAGGAGACCAACTCATATTCCTACCAGGCAGCTCATAATCCTACCAGGCAGTAGCAAAGCATGGCCCTTTTCATCCACTGGGCTTCCCCTTCAGGAGCTTAACTGGCTCTAGACCAGCCTCAAAATTTATGTCTCTCTGTCTTTCTTATGACGTCCATGCCAAGACACTGAGAGCTGCCACAGCTGCTGCTGTTTCTCCTGGTGTGGCTATTTCTGGAACAGGCAGGTTTTTCTTCTTGCACAACCCACCCAAAGAGCAATTCATTCATTCGCTAGGTGGGGGAAAGCTGTGACCCTTACAAGGTACATTTTGGTCACAGATGAGCCATGACATTGAAGTAAGTGAATTCCATTTAATGGCAGAGACACCAGTGCTTTCCACTCACTTTAAGCGTAGCCCAACCAAAAAAGCAAATAAAAAGCCTATAGGTCACTCTCCTGAAGACTGAAGAGAGACACTCTGAGGTTGTAGGAAGAAACTAAGTAAACAAATTTCATGTCAGGTATTTATTAAGCTTGTAATGTATCCGGGTGCCTGAGACTTTGTCCACAGGTATAAAATCCTCACAGCCCATGTCTCTGTTTTGAAAGTGCTAATATCTAATTGGATTGCTAACTAAGGGAAGCATGCTGGTCACTATAGAGAAATACATGTGAGTGACGAACGCTTCCTAGCCTCTGCCTCTTCATCATAGCGGCTACTGTCTCTCTACTGCTTTCCATGAGCCTGACCCTGAACTACACACCTTAGTCTACTCTGACCTCGTTCAGCCTTATCAGTTATTCATTATTGGTCTGACTTCACAGTTAGGGATTGATGCCCAGGATGTTTTATCCAATACTTCTTTTCTTCAACTGATGCTGAGTATCAGCTACACACTGGACACTATTCTGGACTTCTTCCTCTCCTTCACCTCTATATACAATCCATCAAAAAATCCCATCCACTCTACCATCAAAATAGCCCTGAATCTACTCATTTCTCTTTATCTCCTAGTCTAAGATACCTTTATCTCTTCCTGGGCTAATGAGAAAGGCTTATTCTTGTGCAACTGCAGTCACTCATATTCCTCTCCAATAATTCTCTATCTACAGCCAAGAGTGGCCTAGTCAGATCTGACAACTCTCCTCTTTGCCACCCCACCATGCTCAAACCTCTTTAATAGCTTTCTATTCTTCTTAGGAGAAAGACAAAACTTTTTATTTTTAATTTATAGAGGAGTTGCAAAGATAGTACAAGTAATTCCTAAATATCCTTCACCCAATTTCACTTAATGCTAACATCTTACATTACTATGGCCTATTCGTCAAAATTACCTTACTAGCATTGACCCATTACTATTAACTAATCTCCAGACTTTATTTAGATTTCATCAGTTTTCCCACTAATATTCTTTTTCTGTTTCAAAATCCAGTGCAGGATATTATATTGCAGTTAGCCTAATGTCATTTTTCACCAAATGACTATGGAATTTAATGTCTAATTTGGCCTATTTTTGGGAAAGTGGACGTTATTAATAGTGACCTACAGGAAGTAAGTGAATCGGCTATCTCAGGTCACCCTATCTAGAATGACCAGTTAGGTGTTGCTCCTCCTACCTTTAATCTTATCTCACACTCTCAAGTCCGCCACCCCACCCACAGGCTTAATGCTAGAGAAATGTCAGCCTTCTTTAATTTCTGCTCCTCCTTTTCTCTTCCCATATGCTCTTCCCACTTATTTTTACCTAGTCATTGGCTATAAACTTTCCCTGGCCTTCTGTATTATATCAAATTCCCATTCTCACATATTCAAAGCATTACACGCTTTTTCTTTCTAGCTTATCAATTGCATGTACTTATACTTGAGAGACTGTTTGATTGATGTCTCTCTTCCTTAGACAGAAGGGCCCATGAGGGAAGGAGTGATGATGCCTTCCATTGTCCTCTCGTGCCAAGAATACAGAGTGGTTATTGAGAACTACTTGCTGAATAATTGAATGAATAAACCTCTTTGACACAAAGTGCCATTCAGCACATGTCATGTTCTCTGAATAGCATGCTCCATCTGCCAGGAAGGCATCCTCCCTCTGGGTCCTTCCCAAAGCACTTGCCTCATTGGTGGACAGGTCTAGTTTTCAGGCTTTTGCATAGTAGGCATAGTTATTCAATGAATGAATGTCTATATTCAGATGCTTATCATCAGGATTCTTTTAGTTGCAAGTGACAATGCCTATATGTTTATTAAAAAATTTATGGAAGTGGGAAGCAGTGCCTCACATACATGGGAAGTATAAGAACTGGCTAGTTTCCATCTGGACTTGATTCAGGTACTTAGGTGAACCCACCAGGATGCTATCTGTCTCCATCACTCTTTACTCCCCTTGCCTTTGCTTTGACTCTGTTCTTAGACTGGTTTTTGTTACATGGTAAAAATGAGTAGTGGCCATTTTAGACTCACAAGGTCCTTAAGAGTCAAAACTCAGAAAATGAAAAACTTCTATCTTATCAATATCAATATCTGGTCTCCACAAAAGATTCTGACTTGACTTTGCTTAAGCAGCAGTCCACCCAGAAGTCAACCCCTATGGCTGGGGAAGTGAGTGATTCTAAATGGCCATTGGGAATGACACATTCACCCCTCTGGCAGGAGAGGCCAGACCTTGAAGGCCGAGGTTCTGTGGGGTGGGAATGGGACAGAGGAAAATGTAGGGCTTCATGGTGATCCTTAGCTTCCAGAAGTGTCATAACAAGAAATAGATTTCTACACCACCCCACGCTAGTTGTTTTCACTAGTTTTAAAATTTTACTAAACAGTGCTTTCTCGAAGAAAACGTGAATGAAAGATAATAATGTTAATTTGCATGTAACAATAAATCACAGTGTTTCTCCACATAGTACTCATAAATATCTTT
>PVJC01053535.1:0-10795 GCA_004026665.1 Murina feae | reverse complement strand
CACAAAGATGGGGGGGGGGGGGGGGGGGGGGGGAGAGGGCACGGGTGGTCCCTCAGCCCAGCCTGCACCCTCTCGAAATCCAGGACCCCTTGGACATCCCTTTCACAGTCCTTGACTTCTGGCTCCTAACCACTCCCCTGCCTGCCTGGTTGCCCCTAACCACTTGCCTGCCATCCTGATTGCCCCTATATGCTTGCCTGCCTGCCTGCCTGATCACTCCTAATCACCTCTGCCTCGGCCTCTGCCACCACAGTTTCGTCTGGAAGGATGTCCAGAATGACATCCGGAAGGTCATTCGGCTGCCCAGTCTAATTAGCATATAATGCTCTTATTATTACAGATTTCTCTTGGCCTGAAGCCTAACTGATGTTTTACTATTACCCATCAATATGATTACACATACTTCAGACCTGAAATAGCATTCCCCAAACTAAGCATCATCAAAAAATGCAACAAAGGAAGAGATGGCTCATGACAATCCAAATGCCTCTACATAGAAAGAAAAATAAACATTTCATTTTCATCTTGCTTTGAAAGCTGAAATTCACGTAATGAATTCATAGAGACTTTGCTATAATAGGAATAATTTGGCCCTAAAATATGAGCTGCTTTTATTCATATGGTAATTTCCTGGCAGTATTGAAGGTGTTCTCCACGTTCTTACAGCTCATGCTTATAGTGTTGCCAAGAAATAGAAAGCCTAGTGCAGGATGCCTCGTGGCTGAAATTTCACCCTGAGATGTGTGAGCTAGGAGACAACATTGCAGCCAGTGTCTGAACTATGTGTTTTTACTAATTACAACCCGCAAAACTAGAATCCTCACCTTACTTACTTGCACCATCCTTTACTAGTAAACCCAGTAATTAAAATACTACGGCTGCCCTAACAGGCTTGGCTCAGTGGCTAGAGCGTTGGCCTGTGGACTGAAGGGTCCCAGGTTTGATTCCGGTCAAGGGCATGTACCTTGGTTGCAGGCACATCCCCAGTAGGAGGTGTGCAGGAGGCAGCTGATAGATGTTTCCCTCCCATTGATGGTTAGATGTTTCCCTCCCATTGATGGTTAGAAGCATCAATGGATGCTTCTAACTCTGTATGCCTCTCCCTTACTCTCTGTAAGAAATCAATAAAATATATTTTTAAAAAATACTATGGAAAAAGAAAAGGTCTGGCCTTTGTGGCTCAGTGATTGAGTTTTGACCTGTGAACCAGGAGGTCAGAGTTCGATTCCCAGTCAGGGAATTTCCTCTTGAAATCAATAAAAATACATTTTTTCAAAAAGATCCTAGTAAGAGCTTTAGTTTTAGAATAAAATTTTCTAATATAGGGTGATCTTTATAAAATCTTCTTGCAGGTTTCTTCTGTTTTGACTTCCTGCTTCGCTTGTGTTCTGGATAGTGCTCACAGACCTTATAAGACACAGTCCAGGTATGATCTCCTTGAGCGAGGCTTGTTCCCCTGACCTCCTAGTCCCAATGAATCCCAAACCATTGCACTTCCTCAGTGCTGTGTCTTTCCCCACTGGGAAGTACACCATTGGTGATGCTTCTGTCTCTGCTGAGAGGAGGGGGCAACTTCCTACCTTCTCTTTAATCCTAGTGTTTAACACAATGCCTGGGGGTGCCTATTAACTAATTCATACACAGCACCAAAGGAATGCCATGAGAAGCTGTTTCCCTCAATGCAGGACCAATTTTTCTTTTTCGGAGATGAAATGGGATCCCTGCCCTGCCTTTAAAGCAAAGTGAGTAATAAGTGTAGTTGTGCGGCTTTGAGGAATATGATCTTGGTTAGTCTGGGTTGTAATTTGAGGTCTCTAACTAGCTCAGTTATTTGGTATAAAATATTCAACCTCTTTGTTTTCTTGTCATTCACAGCTTAAAAAAAAAAAAAGAATCATTGGATAGAATTAGATAATAAGATGCCTTCTTATATTTAATTTTCTCTGAAACTCAAAATGTATTGGGAAAAAAACCAGATTTTCTTCTCCTTACTCTAGAAATAACTTTTTTTTCAAGTAGAGTGGCACATTTATTTTGATAGTATGTACATCTGTGACCTAAAATGAGAAATCTTATCTTACCCATGTTATTCTAAGAAAAAGGTTAATAAGTTGAATGTAACTACCTTATAAACTTAAGTTTATAAGTTGATAAGTGTAGTACCCTCAAATGTGACATTTTTATAGGTGTGTGTATATATATATACACACATATATATGTAATACTAGTGGCCTAATGCACAAAATTCCTGCACATTAAAAGGGAATTAATTAGAGGCAATATTTTAATATTGTTATTTGCCCTTTCTCTGTAATAGAAGTGTCAGCGATGAAAGGAAATTAGTAAAATGTATATGAAAATCTTCCTCCTGTCAGAGTCTGGGGTGCACCACAGGACCCAGAGTCATGTCCCCGCCCACCTGCATGTGCCTCAAAATCGCATGAGACCCAGACCCAGCTGGCCTCACCCCTGTCAAGCCCTGCTGGGGGGGGAGTGGTGCACACTCAGGTCCTCCAGCCTGGCACCCGGTGGGTGGCACGACCTCAGGTCCTCTATCATGTCCCACCAGGCAGGGGGTGCAGCCTCAGGTCCCTGACCTGGTGCCAGGAGGGTGGTGCAGCCTCAGGTCCTCTGGTACAGGAGCCCGGTGTCGGGGCAGGGGGTGCAACCTCAGGCAGGTCCCGACCCGGTCCAGCCTCAGGTCCCCAGGCCTCAGCAGGAGGGCATGAGGACCATCTGCATATTAGCTCTTTATTATATAGGATAGTAATATATGTTTACATTTACATTGTATATAATAGTCTATTAAAATCCTAATGCTAATTATGATGCAAAGTAGGAGTTACTTGAATTATATTGTATTAAATCTGTAAATTAGATGTAAACTTTCATTTTCTTTTTAGAGGAACAGATGAAAAACATAGATCTGATACTCTACCATCATTAACAGAATTGAATGGCCTTAATTTCACAATAGGATCATTCAATATTCATTTTTTAATTTCTGCATTTGCACATAATATCTCTCTGGAGGCCTCTAACAGAGTCAATTGCTTCAGTTTTAATGAGAACTATCAAAGGTTACTATGAGATGATGATCTATACTTAATTCTGAGATTTCCCAAACATTTGTGCAACTCAGTGCTGTTTAGATTCTTTTTTTTTTAGTTTTATTGTCTCAAAGCATTTATCACAATTTTAACTGCATCTTTAGTCATTATTAGCATAACCCTTACATTCTTAAAGTTAGTATTTTGAGATTTAATATGGAAAAATATTACTGAAGGGAACTTAATAACTTGGCTTAAGGGGAAACAGTGAAAAATAATTTTATGTCTATTTGGTATTTTAAATGTGTTCTGATGAAATAATTTTACCTAACCAAGCGATATTAATAATTCTTTCTCTAAACTTTTACCATTACAAATTATTATTCTTACACACATGCATTGGCCAGAGTAAAACTTGTTAAGTGCTCAGTTAGAGGTGACTGATACACTTACTGATTTTGCAAAGTATGTGTGAGTCCAAAAACAAAATCCAAACAACTTCTTTATGTATTTAATGTATATCAGTGACATTGTAGAACATGGGAAGGTGAAATGCAAGTATACTGACAGCAGCTACCTTGATGGGATAAGATGTTATTGGAAGGTAAACTGAGACAATTTAAACCCTAGAGCAATCAAGACCTATAGCTTTTACTACTAGTGGAAATAAAATAGAATACAAAAACTATTAAATGGCAGAGGGAAAGTAAATAAAGAGAAAGAAAAGCAAAAGCAAAATACCCAATGGGGTAAATAGAAAAATAGCAAGAAGGTTCAGTAAAATGAAGTCACGAAAAGTCTAAACACTACAATTAAAAAATGAAAGAAATCAAGGCTCTTTTAAGGAATGGTAGGTAATTGTTTATTTTTTTATTTGAAAAGGTATAAGAAATGTTTAAAATGAGAAAAGACATATTCACTCACATATAAATTATTTCTATTGTTCTTTATTCCTATGTAGATTCAAATTTTCAATTACCATTTTCTGCCTTTAGAACTTCTATTAACATTTAATTTATAGTAATTTTGTAGCAAGAAATTCAGCTTTAGTTTGTCTGAAATTTTTATTTTTTTTCATTTTCACTGCTTATAAAATTCTAGGTTGAGCTTTTTAGAAATATTTTTATAAGCACTTTAAAGCTGTCATTTTATTATATGTATTCTGGCTTTCTTACTTTATGAAAATACATATACTGTAAATCTTATATGTATTTCCTTGTACGTAATATGCTTTTCTCTCTAGCTATTCCCTAACATTTTTATTTGGTTGTTTGTTTTGTGTCTTACAGCAGGTTAACCACAATGTAATTATGATGTGCCTTTGTATGGTTATCTTTTTATTTTGTTCTTCTCCTTCGGTTATTATCTTTTCATGTCTGCGATGGTATTAGTTTCCTGTTGCTGCTGTAACAAATTACCACAAACTCAGTGACTGAAGACACCACATAGTATTTTACCCTCCTAAAGGTCAGAAATGTGCAATGGGCCTTAGAGTGTAAAACCAAGGTGCCTGTAGAGTTGTGTCCCTTCTTCAGATTCTAGGAAAAAACACATTTCCTTGCCTGTTCAACTTTCAGTAGTAGCCTGCATTCCGCGGCTCACAACCCCTTTATAGTTGAAGCACATTCCATCAAGTTCTGCTTCACCTCCCTTCCCCCTCTTCTCTTTCACCTTCTTGCCTTTCTCTTATAGGAACCTAGGTGCTTAAATTGGACCCACATTGGTAATCCAGGTAATTTCCCCATTCCTAGATTCTTTATCACATCTGTGAGATATCTTTGAAATTAATTAAAATATTTGGCCTGGCAAGCTTGGCTCAGTGGTTGAGCATGGACCTATGAACAGGACCTATGAACATGGACCTATGAACGGTTTGATTCCTGGTCAGGGCACAGGCCCAAGTTGCAGGCTTGATCCCCAGTGTAGGGCATGCAGGAGGCAGCCAATCAATGATTTTCTCTCATCATTGATGTTTCTATCTCTCTCTCCCTCTCCCTTCTGTGAAGGCAACTTGGACTAGCAGCCTGAGTCCATATTCTGAAGCAGATGCTAACCTGTAATTATGCCCCATACTCCTTCCCGCTTGGGCCCTAGCCTTGCAAAACCTGTTTCCCTAAATACTTAACTTACAGAGGCCATAAATCATGCACAGCCCCCACACTGGGGCTGACTGCTGGAGCCAGCCAGGACCACTGGTTGTAATCTCACGTTCCCCTTACAACTGTCAAAGGGACTGCAAAAGCCCACGAAAAGCCTAGAGGCTAAGAGACAAAGAACTTACTGTTATATAAGCAGACCCCCACTGCAGTAGACTGCTCAGCTTTCAGAACCGAGTCCCTGAGCCAGACAGCACCAGTGTTCCTGCAACAAAGTGCCTTTTCTGAATCTTCCTAGTGCCTGGTTGTTTATTCTTCGGCCTTCTGGTAATTTTTGCAACACTTCCTTTCTTAACTCAATAAAAATACATTTTAAATAGTTAATACCTTTTGTTAAAATTTTGGGTTATACTTTGTAATTTCTCATGTTCAATGTCTGATTAGTAGTTTTGTGGTATAACAAGCCAAAAAATTATTTAATAGGTTACTACAATAACTATGTATTATCTCACCGTTTGCAAGTCATTGAGGCAGTTCTCTTGGTCCGAGGCAGTGTGAATGATCAGCTTGTCTCAATGCACTCATGTATACATGGTTATCTGGGAATTGGCTCTCACTATTTCGATATTGGCTGAGCACGCTCACTCAAGCAAAAGTGAAAACTGGAATCCGAGTCTTTAATCCTCTAGCCTAGAAAGTTTTATCAAGACCTGGTTCTTGCGGCATAGTACGGAACCAAGGAGAGTAAGCAGGGGTTTGCAAGGCCTCAGGAGGTTAACTAGCATGATGGCACATCTGCCACCTTGTTTGAAACAAATCAAGACATAACCATCCCAGACTAAAATGGCAGAGAATAGGTGCTCATTCCTGATGGGAGAACACTTACATTGTAAAAAGGCGTGGATGCAGAAGGTAAAACAAGAGTGGCTATTTTTGCAAACAATCTATCAGAGATATGTTGTTTTATTTCTTTGGAAACAAATATATGGCTTTATATCTAGTATAGGTATCTCATACAACAAATTGGATTTATTGCATGAGACACCTCACTTTTTCACCAACCGATGACAACAGCAATGCTTTGCAGACTCTGAGCACCTCATAAAGTTATACTGACTCTTTATTTCTTACTCCCTGCAGGCAATGAGAGAGACCCTGTTTTCTTCTCATAATTATCAAATAACTTTCTCAGATTGTTTTCCACCCCAAACCTTCCCACTCTTTAAACATGGTCAGTTGCCAATTAATTATCTTCGTCTTCTCTTTCCCTTTACATCAAACTGAGTTCTAAATTGACATCCTTTCTAGCTGGATGGTTGGAGTTATTCCCTTGGAAAATAAGGGTCGGTTCATCTAAGTCGCTTGAATGCTCTTTTCTCCAAATAACCCAGATGGCTCTATTTTATATTCCTCTGGTAAAATGGAGTGTTTCTTACTGGCTATGCAGGGACAGAAATATAAAGAGCAACTCATTTCGAGTTTTATAGGTTTTCTGTGATAATTATGCTTCTATCTATTAGTGTTTCTGGTCAACCAGGTGTGCCTCCCCACAGTTATAAACTCAGTTAACCAAGGCACAATGCTCTATCATATTCATCTGGAGAACCTGTCATTTTTTCCATTAGATGTTCAAGTAAGGCTTGATAGAGGTTTGAACAATGACATAGTATCATTTATTAACATAGAGATCCATCCAATAGCTAGCTGTACCAGAATCATGACTTTTTAAAACCCAACAGGAAACTTAGGTTTGCACATGTAGCTTTAATTTAAAAAAAAAAAAAAAGCATTCTGTTTAAAAAGAATTTTTTTAAGTCCTTCCTCTCCAAGATTAGAAGAATTAGTGACTTAAGAATTAAAGCATGGGATCTTTAATTAGTAATCTCAGAGAACTAAACTTCAAATTAATCTGTAAAGTGTTTAATAACCATAAAATACAGATAATCAAAGAGTTCGCCAGAGCACTTTGTTCCCAGTCTCCTCTGTAGACTTGATGGGTATATGGGTAGCTGTTAGTGGGCAAATAACTCAGGATTCTGTTTCCTGTCTGAAAGGCAGAAGAAACTAATTCACATTGAGAATAGTTATTGTGTTGGTCTCTGTGATTCACTCAGAGCTCTGCCCACTATGAGGATTTCTTCTCATCTTCCATCTGTGGGATGGTAGTTCAGTATCAATCAATTTTCAGGTCACACCAGTATACCCAGCCAAGCCACATGTGAATTAAGTGCATGATTTCTCTTACTCTTTCTATAGAATTTAATAAACAGCAACCTCATTGAGAAAAAGGAGCTGGGAGGCTAGAAGAAGGAACACTTACACCTGTGACATTCAAAGCACCCTCCTGATCCCAACAGGAACTGACCTACCTTGCATCTCCCACAGGAAGTGACACTACTTTAGCACTTGGCAGAAGGAATAAAAGATTCCTCTTCACTCAGTAACAGCTCAGCCAATGAGAGACTGCCATAACACAGCCAATAAAAACTCACTGTACTTCAGACTTTCAATTTTCTCCAATGGACCCTCTGTTTGCAATAGCCCATCTGAAGTCCTTATAAAAAGAGACCATTGGTCTCCTTTGTTTCTCTGGACTTGCATGGGACCCATCAGACCTCATGTCCTGAATTGCAATTCTTTGTTGTTTCCAAATAAACCCATTTTGCTGGAGAAACAGCGATTAATCCAAATCCAGCTTTTATGAAGGATGTGCGGTCTTGAGATCTCTATCTTGGTGTGGTTGAGTAAGAAGGGAAAACTCCCATCTTTCCTGATCACTGTGCATTTGTGTACTTTTAAAGCACTGGATTCAGCTGTAGGACTGTAATGTTATAAGAATTTTCTTTTGGAAACTCTCTGGTATATAATAAATGCAGTCTATATGAAAGTATGTAAATGGTTAAGTTAAAAATGATTTTTGATAGTGTTATACAGGAAATACCCATGGTTTCAAGTGGAAGTATAATATGGGAGTCCTCTTCCTCTCTGACTATAGGAGGGGAATCCTTATATCTGAGAACAACAGAAACCACCCTCCACCCTGCGTGGGAGAATGATGATACTGCAGATCAGGAATGGCTCAGAAAACAGAGACCGCACCCACAAATTTTAAAAAAATTCCTAGGAAGTAGGATGTGGCACAGTCTTTTGAAAAAGGTTGACTTCTTAGATTTGAAATAATATCTCTAAAATTTCTAACACAATATTTGCATTTGAGGTGAGCCTTGAGCAGGTTCAAAAACCCAACATTAAATGTTTCCTGTATATAATAAGAATAACTCTGAAACAGGAAAGGAACGGCATAGTACAATATACAGAGGATGTATTATAGGACTGTATACCTGAAATCTACATAATTTTATTAACCAATGACAACCCAATAAATTCAATGCAATTTTTTTAAAACGAAATTCCCTGCAAAATTTAAAACCTCAAAAAATACATTGGGTATTAATCATGTATTACAAAGAATATTAATGATAGAGTGAATGTATAATAGAAATTTCACAGCATAAGAAAAACTGTATTTTCCCTTAGTCATCCATGTTAATTTTCACCATTTTATATAAATGAATTAGAATCTTATATCACAAGAATAATAAATAATAGTTCTACTTTTTTCTAAACAGTCTTTAAAGTTTATTATAGAATAAAATGTTTATAATTTCCATTTTATAGCGTAAGTTAGCCAATTTCAGCCAATCAATTATTATCCTTATAAAATGTTATTCAGAAATTATAATAAATTGATAACTAGCTAGTAGGCTCATCCTTTCTAAGTAATGAAATAGAGATTCTAATACCCAGATTGGGCAGAATAAGGAATGTAATTACAATGCCATTCATCCTTAAGTAATCTCCATTATGATGTCTACTATTCCTATTTGGTGATAATAAGCATTATGAAAACCGACTGTCTTTTGTGTCCAATTGTCATCATACGTTAATAATGTTTACTTGGAATATAATAATGCCCCATTTTGCCATCACTCCTGTTTGGAAACCATTCATTGTGGTTACTACATTATAAATAAACCTCCCAGAAGCCACGGCATAGACAATGGCTGTCACCAGTGTGTGAGAAATAAATCAACCATGAATTACTCACTTTGAGTCCACAGATTTATCTACATAAAGCTTTCCTCCCAAGGCATTCCATTCCTGCTTTTGAAAATGTTCAGACCTTGAGATTCTTTTATATCCTTCATTCTTATCACAAGTGGTGCTTTAAAAATTCTGAATCTTCATTAATATTTTCTTTTATATTCTACTGTGCATATGCAAATTTTCTAAACATTGATGGAGCAACCAGAAAATGTTAAATGCCTCAGTAAATTTTAGTCAGTGTCCTTTAAAAAATATATATGTTTTTATTGATTTTTAGAGAGAGAGGAAGAGAGAGAGGGATAGAGAGAAAGAAACATTGATGAGAGAGAAACATGCATTGGCTGCCTCCTGCTTGCAGGGATGAAACCCACAAGCCAGGCATGTGCCATGCTCAGGAATCAAATCATGACCTCCTGGTTCATGGTTCATGCTCAACTATTTAGCCACACCAGCCAGATCAGTGTAATTTTTTAATTTAAAAAATGTCTTGATTTATAATCTTTTTTTGGTACTGTCATCTCCTTATTAGGAAGCTTCCAGGAGAATTGGTTTAACATGTTTGTTTTAAAATACATTTATCTATTATGTAAAAAGGATCATGTGTAAAAAATTATATGTTATTCAAATGGAAGCATTTTCTCTCTTTACCTCCTAAAAATTATATGCCAGATTATGATGATAGGCTCATACTAGCCTTGGAATTGCCCTTCATATTTCCTGAGAGCTACTGCATAACTCAACACTTCATAGAGCTTCCTTTAGTAAGGTGAGAAATTATCTTCTTCACTCTTTTTTTATATTATGCTATACACAGTGCCACCTACTTAAACATATAAGCTCATCTTCACCTTTAGTTTTGTTTAGAATGATTATAGGATAAAGACAATTAGAAGAAAGGGGAGGAGAAACAAGATGGCGGCATAGGGTAGACACCGTATATGCAGCTGTGAACAACTATTTCAGAAAAACCACGAAAAGAACACACGGACACCACTTGCACCCACAGGACGGCTGGCTGAGTGAAATTCCTACAACTAGAGAAGAGTCTGAGACTCAGAGGAGTGGCGGAAGCAAAGTACAGAGGTACGGAGGCGCGCGCACGGGCTCGGGGAAGGGCTGGTACCGGAGGTTGCGGTTCTCTTCCAAAACGGAGAGAGCCACAAGCTCCCAGCGGCTCTGAACTCCAGTTCCAGGCAAGTTTCTGAGGTCCCACAGACACCCAGAGAAGGGGGACTGACTGGCACTGGGAGGAAATTCAAAGCGGATTTCTCTCAGCGTTGCTTACAGCAATTACGCGGGACACAGAGACCTGGTGTCTCTCAGCGCAGGGCTGAGAAGCGCCATAGCTATTTGCTCCACCCCGCCCCTCCCAAGTGTGTCAGAGGCTTCTGCAGCAACACCTCCTTAAAGATACAGGAGCCAGCCTCACCCAGTGGCCAGAGAGGGACTAACCTAAACAAAACAGATCCACAAGGAACACACTCGGGGCAGATGCAGTGAGCATAAAAGCTCCACTGAAACAACTCTTGCCCCATAAGGGTG